>PVIR01002851.1:0-96307 GCA_004026965.1 Petromus typicus
TTTTTTCTTTTATGGTTAATGGTTTTTTATGTCTTACCTAAAAGTTTTTCCTAATCCAAAGTGGCAAGTTTTCTGCCAGGAGTTTTTACATTTAGTTTTATGTTAGATCTAAAACTCATATTTGTAGGTGGGATAAGGCAGTGGTCCAGGATTCATTGTGTATATGTGTGTGCAGCTGGACTGATATCATCTATTAAAAAATAGTCCTGGATTTACACCACAAATAGATGAGACACCTGGACTGAAAATCAATGGGCTATCTATTGTTGGTCTATCTGAGGTCCAATGGTCTATCTCTCTATTTTTTTAATTCAAAAATTTTAATTTTAATTTATAATCTAATTTTTAAAAATTAAAATAATCATTAGTAAAACTTTCCAGTGCATAATGATCATATTCATTATAGAGCATTGGTGTGTATACATAATATGTCTTAATTCTTCTTATTCTTATGACAGTACAAAAATGATCATTAAATTAATTCCTTAAAATAGGTTGGGTAAATCTTCCAATTTTTTCTTTTATAAGGCATTAGAGCAGTTCTAGGTCCTTTACATTTCCATTTAAATTTTAGAGCCATCTTTTCAATTTCCTCAAAAAGCCCCTGTTATAAAGCCTGCCTTATAGATAATTTGGGGAAAACTTATATCTTTAAAATACTAAGTCTTATGAATATGGTTCTCCAATTCAACATAGCTAAGTTTGACTTTATTGACTTACATCACTGCTTTTAAAATGCATTTTATAGACTTCAGCTTTTTTGTAAACAATGTTTTCTACTTACTTTGCTTATAACTTCCCTTCCCTCTTCTAGACGCTATACTTAAATAGTAAGTACTTATACTTGTTTTCTTCCCTAGTATAATCAGTACAGCTATATATTTTCCTCTAAGTACTGTTGTAGCTTCATTCCTTCAGTTTCATATTGTCTTTTCATTTTCAGTTGAAAAAACAAATTTTCCACAGAATATAATGTCTTGTATATTTCCAAAAAGCTAGAGACAGACTTTGAAAGTTTTTATCATAAAGGAATGATGCATGTTTAAGGAGTAAACATGTCTTATCTGCTAAAAGTATTGTGTAACATACACACATATCAGAATTCAGGGATGCTCCATTCATGTGGGAAGTTTTAGATATCATTTAAGAAATTTAAAAGCAAAACAAATATTAAAAGATTTTTTTTTTAAAGTTGAAGTTTCCAATGTAATCTTATTAATCAGATAATAATCCGGTGTGCTTTCTGTTTTGAATGTAAGTCTAAGAACACAAGAGAGTTGTGTCAACCGGCAAATAAAATAAAGAGAAAATGAGCAGAAATTTAACAGATAGAAGAAGACAGTTGAACTCAATGTGAAAAAAAAAAGTCTAAAAAATATGTGGTTTCATTTTAAGAGGACAAAGCCATTGATATTTTCACTTTTTAACAATTACTGCCTTCAAACCACCTTCTTTTTTTTTTTTAATCTTTATTGGTACATTAAATATACACATCATGATTGCACTCCATAATGGGGATTTGTACCAGTATAAGACACAACTTAGTTCTCATTTTTTCCCATAGCCCTACCCACCCTTCCACCCCCCCATATACATAAAATTTGTTTCCTTACTTTTTTGTTACAATCTCAACATTGTCCCCTTTCACCTTATTTTATGCAAACCACCTTCTTATAGTCGCAGTTTAAGGAGATTTAGTCCATGGTCGACTGGCTCCGATAACACTATGGTGGAAGGTCACGGCAGAGCAAAGCTTCTCAGTTCGTGGCAGCTGGGAAGCAGCAGAGGGAGCGACACCAGAGAGGAAGGCATCAGGCCGTGCCTTCCTGACCTGTCCAGATGTGCTTAGAAGTATGCTTCCATAATACCCTAAGTCAGTGATGATAAAACTCTTGGAGACAAACTGAAAATGCAAACCCAGTTATTTATTGTAAAGTGCAATACTGTAATTATGCCCGAGGTATAATTTCTCTTAGTAAAAAACCCACATACATTATTATGCTTTGTCTTAAATGGAAAGCAAATAAGATGTGTGGCACAGGTTTGCCACCACAGCCCTAGATGTTTCCTAATCGCTGAGCTGACAATCTTACCTGTCATTTACTTTTTGTTTAAAAAAAAAAACAAAACTAAACACAACTGAAATCGTACTTTACCTCCAAATAACACAAGAATAAATTAATAATTCTATGTTGCAAGATACAACTCTCATGCTGAACATGCAGAAATTCCTTCCCCAAAGTTTGAACAATTGGAGCATTTTTCTAAAGTCCAAGTCCAAGTCTTTCTTTCTTTCTGAGATTTGAGCCAAACTTTTTGTGTGAACCACTGTAAAAATAAAATAATTCAAAAAAACAACTTACATAATCCCTGAATACAATGGCGCAGGGTAAAATTCTCATTCCAAAAAGAGAAATAAAGGAGTAAAAAAGAATTGAGCCAAAGCAGGACCAAAATAATTAGGGCAAACAATTCATCCTGTACTTCATGCTCAGTGTCTGGGACAAGTTATGGTATTATGTGAGCTCCAATAAGTTTGGGTACCTTTACTGCTTTGGCTTTGCTTGTTACAGCTCATGTGGTCTCTCTCTCTCTTGGGACAACTGTTCTTATTGTCTACAGCTTCTCCCAGAAGGCATGCCAGGACATTGGCATCTCTCACTTCCTGCACTGGACCTATGGCTTTCTTCCCACAGCTTTAGACACTGACTTCTCGAGGGCTATTCATGTGACTCAACTGGACTTCCTCTGAGATCTTGGTGGAATCCTCATAACCCCATAACTCTTTCATTCTGTGTACTCATCAAACAGGCATCACATGGACAGTGCCAAAGTTTACCATCAGCAGGAGCAGTAGCCAGGCCCCTTTGGACCACGGCTACGGTGACTTCAGATTCATATGGGTGTACTCGGTGAAATGAATCAGCGAATCAATTTCCTAGGACTGTGGTAGTGACCCTATGACAGCCTTGTCACAGAGAGATATTTAGTATCATTGAAAGCTCTAAAGATCTAACCTTCACTGTCCAAGGAAATTCTTGTACAGTGGCCCCAGGACTCTTCTCAAATGAAAGATTTTTTTGATCCTTTTGAACACTCAAGCCTGTGATAGGTGGGGTCTTGCTGATTGAATCAAAGCATTTTCCTTTTCCTTGGACATGGTACTTGGTTTCTTTTTAGTGGCACTAATCTCCTCAGCAACCATACTTCCTTTGGTCCCAACTTTCCAGTTTCTTCTGGAACAACATTTAAGTTTTTCAAGTCCTTTTTCTCTGACCTTTGCTCCAATTCTTGCTACAAACCTTGCTAAAAGCTACCAGCTGTTTCCATGGCATAGCCTAATATTAAGGCTCCTTTAAATTCTTCCACAAAATTAATTAGTCTTTCACCTTTAATCTCAGCTACAAGATTTAATATTGGTCCTTCTGGACTTCAATCCCGCTTTGGTTTTATTCTTTTCTATCCACCTGTACCTCTTTTTTGGTATAGCAATGTTTTCTCAGTGCTATTATATGTTGGAAGTATTGAACTTTCTTTCTGAATTTTACACGGGTTCCCAGCTAAGAGTTTGCCATGAGTTTCAGAAGAGACTCAGGGCTTGGAACTTTAAAACAATGCTGGAGTGGTTAAGCTTGTTAATTCTTAGAGACAGACTGAAGGCATTTTGCATTTAGAGCCATATATGAGTCTTTAGGGGCCACAAACAGAATGTTATGGTTTAGTTGCAGAAGTCTTGTTTTTCCCCAAAAGACTCATAAAGAGAGCAGAAATGATTGTGCTCATTTCTGAGGATTAAGAGGTGGGCTCTAGTTGGAAAAGGTGGGTCATTAAAGGAAACATCACACATAAAATATTAAGACATGGGCACAATAGAGACAGATCTTCTGTGGGAGCATAATATACATCACTTCTGGTCCAACTGCCAGTGGAGTCCTTGTGTCTCACTAAAACCTAGCCATTACCAGCCATGTTTCTAGCTGCATTCTTGCCTTCCGAGCTGTGACCAGTCTCCCATCAAGCTTGTCTTACAGCATGCTAAGGCTTCTCTAGTCAGCATTGCCAGACTTTTTAAAGCTCTTCCAAAGAACCAATTCCAAAGGCTTCGTAAACCGCGTGATCAGACGTGGTTACACCAATGACCGCGCTCCTGGTACTGAATTCCGTCTTAGTACTTCCCTGTTGCTGAAACACAGTACCCAACACTCAGAAGAGGAGAAGTTTGTTTCGCCTCATGGTTTTTAGAGGATTTAGTCCACTGTCAGTTGGTTGCAAGGCAGGAAGGGAAGAGTCTGGTAGAAGAAAGCTGTTCATATCTTGGCACTCAAGAAGCAGTGTGCAAAGAGAGGAGATGTGGAGGTGTATAAGCCTACCACATCACACTTCAGTGGTTCACCTGTTCCACCAAGACCCACCTCCTAACAGACATTTGGCTCTCAACTCTTCTACTGATTAGTGTAGCACTTACATGATCCAATCTTTCCAAAAGCTCCACCTCTGAACACATGATTCTTTGAGGGCTACAATCTATATATAAACCATAACAAAATGTCAGAAGATAAGAAAATGAAACAATCCACCTGGATCCACACAGAGGAATGCTGGATGCACAGAAGTATGCTTCACTAACCCTCTGTATGGTCCCCAGCCAATCAAATTGAAAATTGATCTTAATCATCACAGCACACTTTAACTCTGAGGTCAGTACAACTCCAAATATACTGAAATATTCCCAAATCCATGTCACTGTTAAAATAATAAACAGTTTGAAGAGGAAAATCTTTAGGTGATATGTGTAAAATTTACATGTAATATGTATTCACTAAGAAAAGTATAAAATGTCTAAAAGATTAAAAAAATGCAGAAAAAACTCAAAAATTTATTTTACTATCTCCAGAAATTCTTTCACATATTCATTTGCTCTTTTTTGAAGTTCTACTGGCTTATATAATTATGATGTTATAGAAAATATACTGTATCTGGTGGCATTACCAGTTTTATAATAACAAAAACTAGTGACTAATATTTAATCAATTGATTTACACTAGTGTACCTAACTCTCCTTCTTGTTCATCATCTGGCTTATTTTCATATACATAAATAACGTAATGAATATCTACATGACTAATTCTTTTAAATTACTACATTTACTTCTGTAAGTGTAACTCTCAAAAGTAGAGTTACATTGTCAAAAAGGATATAAATTTGTAAACTTATTGACCAAATATCGATAAGTGTGGCCAGAAGCAGGACTTTGAATGAATGACATTCTTATTTTGGGAACAGTAAGTGTTCGGGTTTCAGTGTTTTCTTCTTCCACCAAATTTTTGTGATGTGTTATTGGGAGGAGAGTTCCTAATTTTGGCTACGATCAAGTGCAGATGGAGACACGTTTTTATAAGTTGATGCTTATCTCCTTTTTTCACATCTTCTACTGTGCTTTCCCTTTCTCTTTCTCTCTCTTTGATACATTACATGTGTCTTGTATATGCCTGTATTTTTATTGTATTTCACTTTATTATTCTGGAGACAAGGGTGGATCTAGAATCATTTCCTTTTCCATCCAGGTGAGACGATGCTGTCGTGAATTGTGCTGTATGAATTGTGGCAGGTCTTGAGAAAATGAGTGAGATTCTCCGAGAGTCCGACTGTGTAGTGATGAAAATTGATGTGCATAAACCCCTCCTCACAAAGTGTATTTCTGCAGCGAGTCCCTCTTGAAGTTTTCTTATCTTCTGTTTATTAATTCATTCAGTTATCTGTCACTCCATTTTCTAGTGCTGATCTTAGTTCATAAGTAAAAGTGGATGTTGCACTTAGAAACTGTAAGTGGATGTCATGTCCAAGAGAAAGTGAAGACTGACTTGAGATTGAACCTCAAGTCCTCCTTCCTTCCTGGACCCAGGGTCTTTCTTCCTTCTCTGGGTACCTTTGTCTATGGGTGGCCCATTAGGAGATTCATTTAATTCCAGTCACCCTCATGGGAAAGGCTAGAATGGATATGATCCTCCCTTGCCAGTTCAGCTGTGCTTCAGCATGATTGGGGATGAGGACGCTGATGTCCCAAGAGGCCTGAGACTCGTTGATGATCCAAGTTGGATCATATCAAACCAGGCCTAGAGCTCAGGCTCTACTCACCCTGCCATCCATGTCCATGTCCTGTGAGTCTGTGAAATGGAGCAAACGTGGCATCATAGTGAAGCCTTGGCTCACACCTGGCACTGATACCTGCAGTGGGTGTCTCTGTGTACGTGTGCTGCACACTGCTTGGAATATCACCATCAGTTCATCTTTCAGGCTGGTGACTGCTCTCCCTCCTGCCCCAGTGGGAGCATTTCCTTATCCTGAGCCTTCCCCCATCCCCTCCTCCCCTCATTGCACTGTGTGTCCCAGAAAACAGGCCCCTGAGGCACCGCCCAGTCCTCAGTGCCCTGCTCTGTCTGTCACAGCCCCAGCACACTCAGCTTCTCTTGGGCAGGCTCCACCTCTTTCTCAGGACCAAGGTAGAGGTAGGCACGAGGATAAAGCACATTCACATTCAGAGCTTCTTATGCTTAAAAAGTCAAAATGTTCATTGAGGAAGAAATGACAGTGGATGGAAACAGGCAGATGGTCACGACTGTGTTGAGCAGGACTGTTGGGTGCCAGCTTCGTGGAGGGCAAGGAGGGGTGAGGAGGGCCAGGGTGATGGGGTCATCTGGTCCTGGGGCCCTTCCTCAGTCTTTTCAGAGCTCTTACCACAGAGCTGACCAGGTTGGCCCCTGCACAAGGCCTCGCTGCTTAATTTTGTTTGATGGTGATTGGTTTGAGACAATACAGTCCAAAGATCAAGGAAAGCCCCCTCTGAGCTTCCCTTATTAAATTACTTTGCTTTGGATTTTGAACATTGCCAAGCAAATCTCATTATGAATTCTTCAATTACTTTCTTTTGCAATTTTCATAATTTGGTAGGGTAAACTCTGGAGTCAAACCAATAGCTGTGCCATCATGCTAACTTTGATTATTTTCAAACTCCTCATTAGAGCAAGTGGGAGGACACTGGCTCCCCCTAAATCTGATTTTATTTTTCAAAGCTTTCTGCTGCCCGGTAATTTACTTTGTGCCCCAGTCTGATAGGCTTCACCTTAGCGCTGACTGTAAAATGTAGGCTGAGTCCACTCTGTTTGTCTCACTGGGTAGTATTGCTTTGGGTTTTATGACTTACATTTTTGCATTTTGAGAGAATTGTTTTGTTATTTGATTGCATAAAAATCAAGAAGCGATTTGCTGATGAAAAGTATTGTCATTTATTGCATCAGTTATCTTGTGGATCATTTTCACTAAGTGTATTTTTCTTTCCATTTTGTCGGCACAATGTCTGTCAAGGAGCAAACTGAGAGACAGGGAAGCGCTTAGAAAGAAATGTGTCCATGTGACCTGGACACTTCATCTTCATGGGGGTGGGTTTCCATTTTGCAAATGAAATAGGCAAAGCTCAAAAAGTTTGCCCATAGATTATGTAAACCTTTCTCTTATCTTTGTGTTTTGTTATTACCGCTACTCTTACCATTGTCATCATCATCATTGTGCCATCATCAATATTATAAAACATATCAAGGTAAAGATGGTGATGTCCTGGGGTGAGATGAATCAATGTAATAAAGAGGAGGTGGAGCGAGGCAGCAAGGAGGGTCTGGTAACTTGGGCTAGAGGAGCAGTCTCCTTGGGAGGAGAGAAAGGAAGTGATGTGTTACATTCGGTAACAAAAACCCTCCGCGATGGAATTTGACATCTCTGACCTCCCAGGAGTCCTCATAAGGAAGAGGACTGGGGCCTCTGCCAGGCAGCCAGGTGCAAGAGTCAGTGATTTACACAGGGTTGCAATAGGGCGGCTGCTCTGGGAAGCATAAAGGTGTCAGGGTCCCTGGGCTGTGTGAGGATCTCTGTCAGGACACACAAGCTTTGACGCAGAAAGTTGCTAGGATTCCTTCATATGGCGAAGCTGACCATGCTGACAGGTAGGCCCAGGGCTCGTGCAGGGGTGGGACTGAGTCTTTTGGACACTGTGGTCTCAGAGTGGCCTCTTCTGCCGCTCTTCCACATTTGCGGAGACTGTCGTGTGAGCTCTGTCTCTCAGGGATGACATTTCAGCAAAGGCCACGAAGGCATACTCAGCCAGACTACAGTTAGAGAACGAGGCTCCTCAGTATAACGCCCCGGGGTTGGTCTTCCAGCTCATTAAGGGATGTTCTTTAATACCAATTGGGAACAAAGTAATTTCGCTGCTCCTCTGTCCCTCTGGTGGCTTCAGAGTTGCTAGGTCCCTATGACTCTTTGTGGTTAGAGAAATATTAAGAAGAGGTTGCTTCAGATGGCAGAGCCACTCTGGCCTCAGGGTGCAGTTTGATGCTTCTCACTTGAACTTTATCTCAAGAAAGTCAAATGCTCAGTAAAGGCAATATAGTATAATGAGCAAATTGAAAGGTGGGTGAGTAAGGATGGAGTTCGGTTCTCGCAGCTCTCTTACTGGTTAGGAAATCTTGAGGAGGTTGACTAATTCCTGACAAATAAGAATAATAACGTGGCGTCTTCTCTGAGTTACGGTAAAGATGAGAGGTGCCATGAAGAGGTTAGCACAGTGCTTTGCAGAGTACACAGTAGCACCACAGAGGATGGGCCTATTCCACGGCCTGGGGAACTGCTTGGAAATGCAAATGCTCAGGCTGTCCTCCAGCTCAGGGGGGCCGGGAGCTGAGGGTGGAGAGGTGAGCAGCCTGGGTCCTGGCATGCCATCTGTCGCGGTGACTTGCTTAGCTCTCCTGAGCTTGACAACATCTGCTTGAATACATAGTATTTACCTTTGTGGTGCTTGTTGTGCTGGTAACTGTTTTATTCTTAGAAAGTGACCCTGTCCCCAAGACCAGCAGTGTCCGCAAAGGCAGGTCAGCATCTGTAAGTGAAGGTGGAGCCTGCATGGACCTCACCCATGTGATCCAGGAGCTCACCTCCTTCTGTGTGCCCCTGTGCGCATGTGTACCGGGCAGAGGGACCTGAGCCCGGCCCAGCCTGTGCTCCTTGTGGTACCACGTGGATACCCATGCTATGTGTTTTTCTGTTTTCACACTCAGGGGTGGCATATTTCTTTACTTTTTCTGTGTGATCTGTTTGTATCTGGGAAAACCCATTTAGTCTTTCTTTCAGATTATTCTTAATTTCTCCCACGGTATAACTCAGATTAGGTTGTTGTTTATCATCGTTATTGGACAGTTTGAAATTTTGACAAATTTTTGGAAATCAATGTGTCCCTTTGCCCTCTGGAGAGACTTGTTTATGGCTCCTCACTTTGCTGATGGTGTGCAGTTTTAGATTTTGAGAAAGAAGTCATTGAATCTTCCTGGGTAGGGCTCTTCTTTATTCCTTTGTAGAAAACCAGAAATCTACGGGAGACATGACAGACTTCTTCCCCTGCAGCAGTCCTGGGCCCTAGCCTGAAAGGGCTGCTTCTCCTCAGAGTACCAAAGGACCTCCAGAGGGAAGGTAGCCTTAGGGCTCTGAGGGTCAAGTGTAGGAGGCATTTGTTACCAGCCGACAGCCAGAGTATAGCAGCAGAAGTGAAGAGCAAGTGTGACCAAAACACAGCTGATTGCTGGGGGGCTCCACATGGTCTATGGGGGTCACTGAGGTGGAGCATGACAGACAGCAAGACTTACAGCTGAGGCGGTCTGGGCAGGAATTTAAACTGCTGATAGCTGAGTTTTGGGCCTCTGTGACTTGGGCACAGTTCTTCCTAAGCCTCAGTCTTTGTTTGGAAAATGGACACATTCGTATCATGGAAGTTTATTAGGATTTTCCCAAGGAAAGAATAAAAGGAATAGCACCGAGAAAATGAGTTTTCAGGAAGATGCTCTGGACAACCTTCAAATTTGTTTTCAGTAGCTTTGGTTCTCTACTCTGATTTCCCCTCCTTCACCTAATGGCCCAAATTCAAAGCCTGAATATTCTTTCTCTTTCTAAATCTGCTATCAAGAAAAGATCAGAAATAGAGTTGGCCCAAAGGTCTGTATCATTACATTTCACCTTTAATACGCATCAGGAGTATGTGGAGAGATTATCAAAACATAGACTACTTTCCCTCCCCAAGAGCGGTTGGATATGAAACACAACAGTTATATTGCTTATGGCTTCTTCCATACTGCTGATGTTGCTGGCCCAGGAAATGTACTTCGGTAAACACTAATCCATAGAACAGACTTTGAGGATGTTAAAGCTGGAGAAGACTTGAAGGACCATCTGGGCTCCTCTCCCATTTTTATAAATTGATAATGAGCGCATAATTAGGCCAAGACTGTAACCCAGTCTAACAGTCTTTCTAATTTACCAGGCTGATGACGGAAGACAATTTCAAGTGTTATTTATCCCAAGGCAATTGCATTTTAATCAGGATACACACTTTGCGCTATGATGTTGATGATGATTTCCATGATCATGAGGATGATGTGTTAGTGTGTGAGTTTCTTTCATGTGTCAGATGCTTTCCACGCTGTCTTTTCCTGTGAAGCTAAACGTGGGCCCGGGCAAGGCCTGGCCTACTTGTCTCCAGATCTTTCGCTGGTGTAGCATGCTGTGCTCTCTGTGAACTGAGGTAGAAAAGTCTCAAAAGAAAGCTGAGAGGTCAAAAAGTGGATCTTATGAGAGAAAGCATCAGGTGGCCTTTCTTGAGATGCAGAACTACACGTTGCTGTGTATACCCATGTTGTGCTCCTCAGGATCAGTCATGGTATTCAAGATGGCAGGAAACTGGGCTGAGCAGGTAGTCACCAGCAGAACCCGGACACCTGGCCTCGGGGAGCTCTTTTCTACCACTGACACCTGGGACAGTCGCATCTTCTCAGTCCTTCCCAGTCGGTGGGTGGCATCCCTGAGGCCACCGTGACCAGTCTGCAGGGTGGCCTTTCACCTTCGCTGATGGGGTGAAGCTGCCCCAGTGGCCAGAACCTGTGGTTCCATCTTGTTGCTCTGTACAGTGTGGAGACTTCAGAAAGGGGCTTTCATGGCAGTGCAGGAGCCCAGCTGTTATTTTTCTCCCTCCCGTGGAGCCTGTCCTCCTCCACCTCCTCCACCACCTCCTCTGCGGGTCCAGGGTCTCACCTAGATACAAGATCACTATCTTGCCCTCCTTGGGCAGCAAGGTTCTGGTGGCTTCTGAGCTGGGCTTGGTGAACAGCCCCAGGGCATTACACTCTACATGACTTTGGGCAAAGCGCTGACATTATGCAGGTGACCGGGGAGCAAGGGGGACATCTCCCCCAGCAGGCACGGGCCTTCTTGAGTCTGCTGTGGTTCTCCAGCTGCTTGGGACCTGAGTTCACTCAAGGTATCTTTCCCTCGTGCATATGCACGTACACACATACAGAGGCACTTACACACATGCTAAAATTTCCACATGCATACACACTTGCATGCCCATGTACACTCGTGCAGTTATTTGCATACATTTCACACACCTACACATACACCTTTCAGACATACGTGCACATTTCAACACTCACACACATTCACACACTAAGTACACATTTCTCACACTTCCACGTAGACACAGTTTTCACACATACACACACAAATACACACCTACACATGTTCTCACACACAAACAGATTTGTGCATCCAACCCCATCCCCACAGATTTTCACATGCATATGCACTCTCACACACCTGACCTCACACTTTCACAGGTGTGCACACAGCCCTCACATACTGCAGACACACTCACGCGGTGTGTTGCTGCCTGGAGGAGGGTGGAGGAGTGACTGGCAGGAGGGGCATGTGGGAGGAAGGATGTTTCCATCGCAGCTGGCAGATGGGTCCCGGGGGACTGGAGAGAAGGCAGCGAGCACGTGCGGAGCTGGCGCCTGCGCTCTGCATCCCCCCCGCCCCCCGGCAGGAACCCTCCAGGTCACCGAGCTTGGTCCCTGAGAGTGCAGCTTTGCAAGGAGCTGGATGGAATGGCTGGAGTCGCTTGCTTTTTCCACTCAAGATAGGAGGCTGAACCTCTGGAATTACTCTCGTACACATCTGCAGTCACAGAAGAAATTCTTGCAGGAGCATGGGCAACAGAGATTAGAAAAATAAAAACCAAATCCACCAGCCAAAGCTGACCAGAGCATTTGCTACTTGATTTTGATTCTTTATAAGGATAAACCTTTGGCATAATAACTTTGAAAGGGTATCACCTATTGCAGTAGGCTCTCATTCATTCTGTGATATAATATTGGTTATCACTTATTTAGCAGAGCCTTAAGCATGACACATAGCAAAGGATTAACCCTTTCCAGAGCACTGTGAGGTATGGCTTACTTTATACCCGGCAGAACCTGGGTCTTGAAATGTTAAATAACTTTCCTGTACTCCTACAGCCAGTGAGCAAGGCAGCTGGGACTCACATCTATCCACCAGACTCCAAAATCAGGTGAATTTACAACCCAGGCTGCCTCGTCTTTGACCATGAACTTTTCCCCCAATAATTAATACGCTACAGGCACTTTAGTAACAGTAACATAATACCCTACCTTTAATGCTACCATGCATCCACTGGATTCTTAATTGTTGGGCATTTCAGTTATTTCTGATTTCTTGCTAGTTTCAGTCAGATTGGTCTGAAAAGTCACTGTACACACATCTTTTCAGAAACTGTGTGATTCCGCAGCAGAGACTCCAAGGGGTAAAACTGCTGCACACGCACATTTTAAAAGCATTCGATTCTTCCCACCAAATTGCCACTCCAGAAATATCACAGCAGCCCACTCCTGTAAGCCGGCTGTAAAGTCGTCCTTTTCTCCACAGATGGTCTGGGTTGTACCATTGCATCTTGTGATTTGGCACAGTGCACAATGCGGCATCGCCGTGGCCGGGGTCGGGCTGTGTCTGGCAGCACATTGTCGCTGCAGGAACATGGCAGGGAGCGAGGAGTTGTGATACTTGAAGGCCCAGGTGCTGTTGTTGGAGTGAAGGGTAGATGCCAGGGGAGGCAGAGCGTGTGCCCCTGGATGTGTCTGGTGGCCAGAGCATCCTCAGAAGTACAGACCCGTGTCCTCCCTTCTCCCAGAGTCCCAGGGACCCTCTGTAAAGCTGGGAGAAACAAGTGTGGCCATTCATTTCAGTTCCCAGAAACCTTTGCTTCAGCTGTCCCTTTTTGAGTCTGATGGGGGTCTGGTGGGCAGAGGGGCGATGTGGGCTCCTTTGGAGCTGGGTGGAACTTAGTATGACTCGGCAGTGCTGCCCACTATCAGAGCAGAAGCTTGTACTAGTCGCTCTGATTTTCTGAACCTTGATTTCTCCATCTGTAAAGGGGGTGACTGTTCCATCCTCGAGACTCATCCTGTGGAGGGTAAGATCTCAGGTTTCAGGAGATCCCTGACTCCTCAGATGCCCAGTGTGTGTCACTCTTCACTCTGAATTACATCCACGGGGTGTTGCGCCGGATGTGGGCACCAGTGGACTTCTCTCGAGGGACACTCTGGTTGCTTGCCCTGTTCTTAAAGCAATCAAGACAGAGTAGAAGACAGTGATGTCCTTTTCTCCAGGGACGATGTCTCTGAAAATCCGTGCTCAAGTGAGCTCAGGAAAGCAAGGAGGCAGCAGAGCAGTTTCAGCCTGTTGTCTGTGTGGAGCTGCGGCACGGAGTCGGCCAAGGCCGCGGCTCGCCTGGGCTGTGCTCGCGATGCTCAGCCTCCCTGGCCATGTAGGCCCAGCATCCAGCGCCAAGTATTAGAAGGGCTGCTGTGCATGCTGCACTGAGACACCCTGTGGTCCTGCTTCCTCCCCGCCCAGCCTCTCCCCTTCCCTGCAGGTGAGCTGGGGGTGGGGGGAGTTGGAGTCCAGACAAGCTTGGAAGCTGCTTGCTGAGCCAGTTGCTGGCAGACAGACAGGGTTTTGCTCCTCCTGGCTGTTGGCCTGGCCTCTTCTGCAAGGATGTCCAGGGTCCTTTGATTTTCTCCAGTGCCAAAGATGCTCTTCTGTTCTCCTAGGTCCTTACATCTACTTCTCGGTGGCTGTATCAGGAGTTTTTGTTTTATTTCCCGACTTGTTCATTTTTCAGCTTAGGGAAAGCGTTGTGTAAAATAAACCACACTGTTTAGAAGCAGGCCGAGGACATCCGGCAGTCACAGCGAGATGGGTGTAGCTTTTCTGCAGTCTGTGCAATTATTCTGTGTTTCATGAGACCTCATCGCCTTCGGGAACCATAATTTATTAAATTATTTCCCTAACGTTGAGTATTTAGGCTATTCAGATGTTTACTTTATAGTCAGTTCTAAATATGAAGTGCTTTCCATATCTTTTAGATACATTTGGATTGCTTTCAACTCACCAGGGTAAAAGAAAAGAGCGGCCTCAGATGTTCCCGTTGTGTGCTGTTGCATTACTTTTTGGAGGGCCAAGCCATTCTATGATGCCAATGGCTGTTTTATCCCAACCTCATTAACACTGGATATTAGCAGTGGGGGTGGTGAAGTTGCATTTCTCGGCTGTCCTACATACCCTGTCAACCCCTTCTACACACATGCAGAAGCCTGAGCTTGAGTCCCAGGATCCTAGCACAAGGTCCCTCGGGGGTAGGAGGAACTGGGGAACAGGGCCTCCTGCGCATCTGGCTTACACAGAGCCACAGTGTGGGGAACTTGGGCTCGGTCAGCAGCATTGTCTGCAGCTCAATATTTCAATGGCCACATGACACAGAAGGAGCCGTAACGAGATCCTGAGTACAGTTAATGCTGGAGACGGACAGGCCAGATAAAGGTTAATCAGCTCACTGACAGGGGGAGATGCAGTGTTTGGGTTAGTTTTGTTTTGATAATAGAACTCAAATCCACACTATTGCTTTGATCTTTTGGCTCCAGGAAATAAATATTAGCTATCTATTCGTGAACTGCTTAGGGTGCATCGTGTCCTCTGATATACTCCCTCACTCGCCACCAGCAGCAGGGGTAAGACAACCCTGGGAGAGAAGGGAAGAAGCAGCTGGTATGAATAGAAGTGGCGAGAAGAGGAAGAGGCTCCAGGACCCAGGGAGGCAGTGACTGTGCCCGCCTTTCTCTGTGAGCTCCGGCCATTGCTGCCCAGTTGTGAGGAGGATGGATCCCTTACTCTGTTTCCCAAGAGTCTGAAAAGAAAATCCCCTGCAGAAAGGCACTTTTACTATACAAAAATGACAAGGTCTCCCGCTGTGAGAATCTCGGAAATGGAGGTGAGGAGTGGAGAGCAGCAGAGAGGGATGGACATGTTTCCAATGACATTAGAGAATGGATAAGAGGCTGAGTCCCAAGAGAAGGGCACTGAGCCTCGGAATAGGATCGGTGGAGTGGTGAGATTCAGGAAGCCAGGGTGACAGGAGGCACAGGACCAAGAGGAGATCCGGAAGTCGATGAGTTAGCTATGCCCCCTGTGGGCAAGCCATGCTCTGCACAAGCAGCACAGGTAAGGAAGTGTGTTCATAATTACTAGGGAGAGTATGGAAAACCAATTCTGATGCTTCACGGAAGAAATGTACCCTTGAATGTGCAAAGGGGACGGGTGGGGTAGTCACATGCTTCCTCAAGAGAAGATGGCGGGTGTAGTTCCTGTTTGCAAGTAGGAGGTTGAAAGTCTTGGGTCAACCAGCAGGCCAAGAAAGATTCCTACTTCCTCTCCTTGACTGTCTTCCTGGTGAGAAGGGATTTGAGGCCGACACGTTGCAGACATCTTTTCCATGTCTCTTCCTTCTCAGCTTAGCCCAGCAGGGCTGTAAAGGCCGCTTCTTTTAGTCAGGTGTGCCCAACCATGGGCTAACCTGCAGCGGAAGGGCAGGGAGTGTGAAGGAATCCAGGTGCCCGTGAGAGGCTGGGGCAGTGGCTTCCTTGAGAGAACGCTCTTCCTTGAGAGACTCTTCCTCTCTCTTCCTTGAGAGACCCCACTCAATGGGTTGGAGCCAGCTTACTTCTTTCTCCCTCTTGGAACATCACGTGAAGGTAGGAACGAGCCGATCTTAATTCTTCCTCCAACATGACATGCCCTTTTGAAATCGTACAAATAACAGTGTCTGATTGTCATGTTGAATTGTGGGCATGGATGTGAAATGTTCCAAAGTCTGACTAAAGCCAAGTATTAGGTCATAAGTCAACATTTGCTGAGAAACTTGGTTACTAAGAGGTTGAAAAATTATGTCTTTTCACAAGGAAACCTGTTTGCCAGCAGGAAAAAATGTCATAAAGACCGTTATCTTCTTACAGGGAGAGAGAGAGATATGTGTAATTAGGCAGCCCAGGTCAGAATCCGATAGGAGTTCTGAAGGTGGATTGTTTGAGGGGTGGGGCTTGGGGTGATGCTTGCATTGCTCCCTGAGGTGGAAGCCAATAGGTAGCTCCAGTGTGTGTGGTTTCTGGCAGCCTGGTCTGTGGTGGGAGTCATGTTTTGCCCACAGATCCTCATGATGGAGAGGATCTGCTGAGAGAACAACTCCACTTGGGCCTGGGCACCGAGGGTCCTGAGGGAAGGAAAGCCTTGGTTTTCATCTGAGCAGCCATGGCACTTCTGGGAACTCAGTGTACCCGAGGCATCAGTGGGGTGAAGAGAGAGCCAGGGACGGTGCCCTCTGCGGTGCCTGGGCTCTGAAGCTCAGCAGCACAGCTTACCTTTGTGTGTGATGTTCAGCCCAGGGACTAGGGCCTCCCTTAGGTCTTCCTGTGTCTGGTGTGAGCTGCTATGGGAGAGCAGGAAAAAGGGAAAGAGCTATCTCTGTGCTCACTGCGGAGTAAAATCAGGCCTCTGTAGCATCAAGAACATTCTGCACTCTGGAGAAGACCAAGCGGCTATGCCCAGTTTGCAGCTCCTTCCAGAACATACAGCATCGCCCGTCCCCTTGGGGTGCTGGAACTGAGTCAGGCTAGAATTACGGTGAGATAGAGGAGAATGTCACTGCAGAGGGAGACAGAGTGGGATGTGAGCTGTGGACTCCCGCAGACAGACTCCTGAGGGCATCGTCTTTTTTTCAATTTCTGCTTTTCTTAGTGCATGTTTACACTATGTAATGTTTGCATTTCTTGTGAGGAGTGGGTACGTGTCCAGAACACGGAATCTGTTTTGTCTTCTTCCCCAGTCTCTTCACCTCCTTCCCATTTGCCCTGTCGTCTGCCGCCCACTCCAACCCCTTCCCACCTTTCTACCTCCTAATATCTTTTATTTTGCCCTTTATTTATAACACAGGTTTCTCATGTAAGGGAGGCCATGTACTATTTAAGACTATGTGTCTACCTTGTTTTGCTTAATATTATATTCTCAAGTTGCATCCATTTTCCTACAAATGACTCAGGTGTATCCATCTTAATGGCAGAGTAGTGCTCTGCTTCCTGCTCCCTGCCCCTGCCCGGAGCGGGCTGGAGCTGGGGCCTCATATCTTACTTCTGTAACCGAATGAAGGGTGTGTAGATCCCGCCTTTTCTCCGTTCATCTATTAATGGATATATAAGCTGCTTCCAGGATTTAGCTGTTATGAGGGAATAATCTGAAGCCCTTGCACCTTATGGCACAGACTGACCCCAGAAACTGGCTCCTGTGTAAACAGGGGCGTGTGTATCTGTGCACTGTGTGTGTATGTGTGTGTGTGTGTGTGTGCGCGTGTGCGCATGTAAGCTCTCCCTTATGTAAGGCTAGAGAGAGGCCGGGGCAGAAACCTGCCCAGCACCATAGTGATCAGAACCCTAGTGGGTTATTTCCTGTGGCACAAGCCCCAGGCACATGCTTGTGCTTGATCTGAAGTCGTGGCTGCCCAGGGGCACTGAACCCGAGGCCGTCACCCAGGTTTGCCCTCAGGAGGATCCAGCAGGTTCTGAGCAGAATGTGAGGCGGACAGACTGAATACCACCTGCTCTGGTCTCTGAGAAGTAGCTTCACCCTCTCGCCCCACACCTCTTATGCTCCCTTTGCCCATCCGAGCCACACGGTCCTCCAGGGTCGGCCCATCCGTGTGACCCTCTGGCAGCTCCGCCTCTCCCCTTCCCCGTGAGCAGGATGGAACTGCACATCCTTCGTTTGTCACCAAAACGAGTGGCATCAACCCATGGTGGCACTTGAAGGACAGAACATGGTGGGCAAGTATGCTGGGCTGTGTGGCGTGCAGGAGGACCGTGTGAGATGGTTCCCTTTAAACTCGCCACAGAGGTGTCTTGCTGCTCGAAGCTGACGCAGGGGGCCGGACCTGCTGGATGTCATGGTGATTTCGGTCTTTCAGGCGAAGAAGGGGAGCTACGCGTTTCTGTGGGACGTGGCTGTGGTGGAGTACGCAGCCCTGACGGATGACGACTGCTCCGTGACTGTCATTGGCAACAGCATCAGCAGCAAGGGCTACGGGATCGCCCTGCAGCACGGCAGCCCCTACCGCGACCTCTTCTCCCAGAGGTAGGCGCGGGCAGTGGGGTGACTCCAGCAGCCCCCAACTCCTACAGGGGGCACCAGGGCGCTCCTCCTCCAAGTGCGCAGAGTGTGAACCAGTGCTCTTCATCCCTCAGTGTGGGCCTGGGTATGTGCTGGATAAAAAGAGCAAGGACGTGATCCTTCCCCAGAAAGGTGCCTAGTGCTGGTGGGGCCATGACTGAGTTGGCAGTGCCAGCCCCGGGCATAAGTGCCATGACAGGTTCAGTATCAGGGTATTGGGGTGGGCGGCAGACAGGAGAGGGCATCTGACCTCCCCAGGAGACCTAGAAGGACTTCCTTTACCAGGAACAGAAGTTAGCCAGAGAAATGAATCGTGAGCAGGGGCTAGTAAAGGTCCAATAATCACTTTAAAGTGAGGTACACTATATCTGCAGAGTGGTGGATCTCAGGTAGAAGCTTAGAAATACGGATCTGGGCTGGCAGAATGTCTCTGTTTTCATCTACACATGTCCCAAGGGGCTTCAGATGGTAGAGTAGGAGTTTTTGGTGTAAGGAGATACTGTCTGCTGGGCGAGGAGGGGCTGGCTCTCCCCTGTGTAGAGGTGGCCACTCAAGCCCTCCCCTCTCCCCAGATGAGAACCCAGGCTTCCAAGCCATCCCCTGAGAACTGGTTTAGATATCTGGCAGATAATACCAGCAGCAGGTACGGTTGTTGGGGAGAAAGTGTGGAAGAAGGCTACGACAGGAGGTTCCAGCCTCGCAAAGCCCAGGAATGCCTCCGTCAGAACCAGCACAGTGCATCTAGCTTACATTTGCCCGTGGGACTTGCTGGTATGAATCCACCTCTTAAGCCAGTCATGGCGTGAACGAGCTTCCGGCTGCCCTGTCCAGGTGCCTGGCCAGCTTTCTTGAGAGAATTAATCCTTCAATATTCTTTCTCCTTTTCTGCCCTAGAGGTTCCTCTGGGTCCTTGGCCAGTGACCCAGCATTAGCCACACTGAACTGAAGGTAAACTCTGTAGGCTTTGCCCAGCAGCCAGTCTTTGGGTGCCCCCAAAGATTGCTCAGGCTTGGGCTTGCACTTGCCCAGTTTGGGAGGCTTCCCCCTGCTGGGTAAAGGTGGGATTGCAGGGCCCAGAGAAGAAGCCACAAGGCGGGCCTGCCTTGGTTCACCAATCTCAACCTGTGGCAAAAGTGCCCAGGTGGTAGGCAGGCATAGTGCCAATCCAATAAGGGCAGGGTGCGTAAAGCTTGGGGGGGGATAATTCAGTAACTGAGGTAAGTGAGGCTTCGGGGTTTTGGTAGATTTCACCAGGTGCATACTCTGCACTTCTCTCAGTTTCCTTGACCAGAGAGAGGAGACGGGAAAGGAGGAGGAGTGATTTATCAGGGGTTCAGATCAAGGCATGAGGGAAGGGGGCTTGTTGTTAGGCTTTAGGGCATGCGACATTCTCGAGCATTGTATTTCCCCACGGGGTGGCCGCACAGACTGTCACCCTGCAGGCGTCACGGTGGAATAGAGGGTAAGGGAGCCCACGAGGCTCATACGGCAGCAATACCACATTACAGATGTGCCACCAGACAGTGCTCCCGGAGGACAGGGGCTGCCGAGGGACAGTCAGGAGTCCCTTGAGCTAGAACTACACAGTGATCTCCTGTCAGTGTGCAGAACTGGAGAGAGGACAGAGGAGACATCGACCAGGAAGTTGAAGACTCCCCGGGGTGGGGATGGAGTCAGAAGCCAAACTAGGTCAGAGGAGGACACTGAAATCCTCACCCTGGATGAGGAGGAGACCAAGAGGGAAGGGTGGCCCTGTCTCCTGCATTACCAGGCTTGTCAGGTGAACAAGGGACTTGAAGTCATTTGTGAGAACCTGGGATGGTGGGCCATGGCCAGCATGGAGTGTGCAGTCCTAGGAGGTGGGCCGGGCCTGGGACAAGTGCACGTAGGACCCATCCACCTTCAAGGTGAGGTCTGTAGGGGCCTCCATCAGCTGAGAGGCCAGTCTAGTCTTCAGGTCACTCTCACAGGAAGTAAATGTCCTACTTTGCTTCTATCAGAGGCCATTTGCTTGGTGACTAAAGAACTGTCTTCATGGGGACATGTGTGTACATGATTCAGCCCTTCCTGATCCAGCAGCACCAGTCTTCCTGGGTGGGTGCCTGCTAGGCCCCGTTGTGTCCTGTGTACAGAGCCTGCTGCCTCGAGTGTCCCCAGAAAGATGACAGGGATGGTCCAGGGGCAGTGCATCAAACTCTATGCAGGAAAGTAGTGCATGCCTTCCCTGGCACGTGTCTGCACCTCCTTCCCTGCGTAGTGGGCACTGAGCTCTCCCTTGCCTTGGCCAAGGTCAGTGTGCAGACGTGTGTGAGCCGTGGGGCTGGCGTGCTCTAATAGGCTTGCAGACCACAGCGTGTGGAGTGGGCATTCAATAAATGTTTAGCAACTTAATAGCCATTTATTGAGCACCTACTGTGTAGTAAGCTCTGCAGCTATTGAATAAAGGCAAACACCTGCAATTATATCTGTCTGGAAAATAGAACAACTGGCTTCAGGAAGTGGCTATTATCGCCCTGGCTTCCTTGTAAGCAGGATATGGATTATTACAGTGTGCATTAGTTCAGCCTCGTTCTGTGGGCCACTCTGTGCCCGGGATTTGTCTTCCCTGCTGCATCTGCATTTCACTTTCCTTCTTATTTGTTTATTTTTGCTTTAATTCTGTGTCTCCCTATAAATTGCCTTACATCTCTCTGAGATAAGACCGGGCATGAAAGATGTGCAGAACTCCAGATATCCAAAAGAGGAGCAGTTCAGTAACACGAGGCAGCCCACCTGATGTCACACAGGGGCTGCTTTGAGCACGCAGAGGCTAGGGTCTGGCCCGTGTCTGGCCAAGCCTCTCTGTCCCCTGGACCAGAATTTGCTGTTCTACGAGGAGCGTGGCCTCCGTGACCAGAACTGCCCATGTCTGAAGAGCACCGCTGCCCTTTTCTAACTTCAACCTTGGCCACATCTTCTAGATTCTGAGCCTTAAGTGTTCGCAAGGTGCAACAGACCCTCTCAGGATGGCTCTGCAGGTGGAGGAGGAGCAGGCAGTGCCGAAGTATTTGCTCCTTTTCAACAAGAGGCAGCTTAGGTCAGCAATGTCCTAACAAAGGTGCTGGTCCATCAGCCACCAGCCGGTGTGGCTGCCATCTCCTTTTGTGGAGCTTTCGGAACTTGCCAGGTCTTGAGCCAGTGTTCTTCGAGGCAGGTGCAGGTGCATCTATTTAATGTCAGGTCTGAGAGGTGGGAGAGCGAAGGCTGAGGAGTGGGGGAGTTCACTGTCTGGATTCAAATTGCTGTCCATCAGAGTGAGTTCATGTCCACACCCGGGAGCTCAGTTCTCCAAGCGGAGCCCTTCCTTCCTCGTGTAGTGTAGCCTTCTCCAAGGTCCTGATGTTTTGAGTAACTGGGGCTTTGGCTGCCTGGAAGCTCAGCCTGTTGAACCCTGGTAGCTGGGACCTAATTAAGGCAGGTGGAGTCGCCAACACACAGCTGCCCTGATGTGATAAGAGCCAGTGAGACGCTGCAGCTGCCCGTGAATCATGCAGTGTGGAGAGAACTGCGGTGCTCACAGGCATTGGGAGCCCGACCCCAGCCACACAAATGCATGTGTAAATCCTGCATCTATCGCAGCCACCCAATCCTGTCACACAGGCCACATTCTGAGTCCTTCATGCTCCTTGGTGCCCTGAGCATGTAGTGGACACTACATCATGATCTCACAATGACCGTTACACTTTAGGTGAAACTATTATACACTATTATACATTGCTTATGGCCAAGGCTGCACCAGCCCTGTGCTTATCCTAGGGATGGCTCAGAAAATAGTGCCTAGTCCTGTGAACATTGCCCTGCCCACCTAGTGGCAGTCAGTAGTCTGTGCTGGGAAAATGAGGGTACTGAAGTTGGCAGGAGAAGGTCCCTTGGCTGAAGATGCTCAGCTGTCTGCACTTTGCATCAATCTTTGCCCATTTTAAGCCAGTGAGAGGCTGTGCCCTGCTGTGTCCTGCTTTCCCCGCGCTGCTGACAGGTCTGCCATGGCAGCACCCTTCTTCCCACCAGCTGCAAGCCCATGTGGTCATTAACCAAACAGAGTGTTGGACTTGAGGTCACAGCTGGCTGCCGTGCAGGCTGGGGATGGCATCTGTGTGGCTTCCAGCCAAGCTGCTCCTGGCCGTGGACCTGAGAGCTCAGAGAGTCAGTCACTCCTTGTGGGTGGTACTCCCTGAATGCATCACCGTGAACCAGGCTCAGGGCAGTGCTCTCCAGAAGGAAAAACTTCTCTATTTGAGGCCCAAGGGCAACTGACTGGCACTGTGGGTTCAGAAGGAAGCCACAAAACACCAAACAGATGGAAATTATCCTGCGGGGTCTAGGATCAGGAGCGGTGCCCTCCACCAAGGCACGCAGTATGATGCCCAGACTCCCTCTCAGGCCCTCTTGGAGCCCACGGCCAGGCTTGGCCTCATTTGCTCTCTTCGCCTCGTGCCATCCAGCCCCTCACAGAGCGCACTGCACCCTCCCGGGGTACATCAGCCTCTAAACATGGGGAGCTCCTGTCCCAGACGAGACACATGCACAGCTCTAGCCTCGAGGAGGCTTCTCCTCCGTGTGACTCCCAACCCTGCCAACCTCACGTGTCTTCGGTGAGGTATTTCACCTCTCTGCCTTCCATGTCCTTCTCTGTAAAAATGAGAAGAAAGAAGTGATCATCTCAAAGGGGCAGTGTGAGGATTCAACGTCACCTCCTGAGCTCTTCAATCTCCTTTGGCCCAGAGAACCTGTTGGACAGTCAATAGTTTTTCAGATTTTCACTTACCAGTCACCTCCTCCCTGAGCTCATCCTATTACTCCATCTAGTCTACAGCCAAACCACGCTGGACGCGCCTGATCTCATCTACTGCTCCGTCTAAGTTCCCTCCAAGTTCACCATTTCCTGGCCCATCTCTTTCATTTCACCGTGTCTCTCCCAGCCCATGTCTTTATGTCAGTCACTCTAATAGCTTTAAGCTTGGTGTTTGTGTCTCCACGTGCTCTGCAGGGCTGAACGTCATACCTGATACAGTGCAGAAGCTCCTTAAACCAAATGAGTGGATGAAAGATTTTGTATATCCTAGTGGGACAGACTTGAGCTGAATAGCCCTTATCCAAAATGCTTGGAACCAGAAGTTTTAGATTTTGGAATATTTAAGATGTTTTGAGGATGGGACCTAAGTCTAAACATGAAATTTATTTATGTTTTATGTATACCTTAGGCACATGGTCAGAAAGTAGCACTACATTTTAAGTTTATGTGTGAAACAAAGCATGTTATGCCCTCAGAGGGTACACTGGTGCTGCAAGGTTCAGATTTTGGAGCATTTCGAATAGTAGGTTTTGGATTAAAGATATTTAAACTGTAGTTTTTGAGTTTTGAAGGACAAGATTTTGGGAATCAGGAACACTCCAAGCCCACACTCTGAGCATTTGTCAGCTTTGTTCTCAGCTGTCCAGTTTTAGCCTGCACACATGGGGCACCATCCCGGTGGAGGGTCTCATGAACTCTGCTGCTGGACTTGCCCCTGATCCTGCAATGGGGTGGGAGAGAGTAGGGGGCTGGTCGTGTTTTGGGGGGACACTCTGCTGGCAGTGAGGAGACTGGCTTGGAGGGGACACTGAGGCAGAGAGCAGCCAGGGTGGTTCAAGATTGTCCACAGTGGGGCCAGCACGATGGGGCGGTGGCCAGGACTCTGTGGCTAGCTGATGAGACAGTGGCTGTGGCCCATCGGTGTGTCTTGCAGGATCCTGGAGCTTCAGGACACGGGAGACCTGGATGTGCTCAAGCAGAAGTGGTGGCCGCACACAGGCCGCTGTGACCTCACCAGCCACTCCAGCACCCAGGCCGATGGCAAGTCCCTCAAGCTGCACAGCTTCGCCGGAGTCTTCTGCATCCTGGCCATTGGCCTCCTCCTTGCCTGTCTTGTGGCCGCACTGGAGTTGTGGTGGAGCAGCAACCGGTGCCGCCAGGAGACCCCCAAAGAGGTCCGTACATGGGTTCTCCCTTCCCCAGCTTGGAGGCAGGAGGGTCGCATGGGGCCATTGCTGGGTGGTTTTTACCTTAGTGTTTGCCCAAGTCATCTTGCTCAGAGACAGCAGCACTTTTTACTGGGTCATGGTTTCATTTTGATTTTAAAGCAAGAGAAGACAGAGATGTAGGGGTTGTTTTGATGTTTGAACAAAGTGCTGAGCTGCCGGCCACGGCCACTAAAGTCCTGTATTTATCCATAGAGCAGGTACAGCGTGGGCAGCACCAGAGAGCCCTTCCCCACCCTGCCCCGCCCATGTGCCTCCACCCTGGCCTGGAGAGACCACCTGTAGGGTAAGAGAGGAGCCCGCTCCTTCCCTCCCAGTTCTCTTTGACTTGTTCAGGGCCACAGTGAACCACGGTCCCCCCGCCCTCCTACCGCCATCCCCGCTCTCGCCCTCCTTTCAGGGCCCGCTCTGTCCAGACTCTGGGTACACTGCCGTCCCTCTGTGCGCCCAACACAAGCAGACTGTCCCTTGACATTTCCTCCTCCTCGAGTGTTTGCTCTTCCCCAAGCTAAGCTTTGGTGTCTAATGAGAGCTTCATGAGGGGCGCTTGGAGCCACCATAGTAGAGGGTAGCAAAGGGTGCGGTTTGCTGAGGTGGCTGCAGCAGCAGCAGCTGTAACCCCCAGCCACCTGTGGCGTCAGCCTGGCCACTCTGTCCCTGAGCCTGTCGCCCCTGCTGTGTGTACTGTGCTATATGGAATCACGGTTCTGCTCGCTGGTTTTGTTGGAGTGGAGACATAAATCTCAAACTCGAAACAGCAAAACAACTCACACCAAATCCCCAAACAGCCTTTTATGAAACAGAGACTTTGCCTGGTTTTGTTCTTGGGTGAAGTGTGACAAGTTCATAAACATGGCTTCCAGCACGGGGTGCACTAGACTGCGAGAGGAAGCCAGCGGGAGGGGAGAACTAGCCACCTCCTTCTGAGCTGGACCTGGGTGGGGCTCAACATCGCCGAACAGTAAGGACGGGCCATGGGGCCTCACCCTGCTCTGTCTGCAAGGGGGACCCTGTGAGGACACATGGCTGCCCCTCCATCCTCTTCTGCTTCTCCACTCATCCCTGCAGTGAGCTCTCTGGCTTCCTCTTTCCGCACCCCTCGAAGGGGGCCTCTCGAGTCGGCACGTCTGGACTGTCCTGGGGATAGCCCTCCTCGGTAGGGAAATGAGAGGCCTGCCTCTGCCACCGACTCGGCGGCTCTCTGCTCACTCCCAGGCCTCAGGAGGGAAACAGGAAGATATTTCAGGAAAATTTACTAAAAGACATAGTTAATGCTTCTATCTTGAGCTTTTATTTGCAAGTGGGAAATTCTGTCAGAAGTCACTGCGAGGGACCTTGAATTATTCCGACTAGTTCTGGGGAAGAGCTCCACATCCCTGTCCAGCGGGTACATGTCGCCAGCCCCTGCACCCCATGGCCAGGACATCCTCAGCTGCTGGTACCAGCCAGGCTGAGTGAACAGGAGCTTCTGAACAGGAGGAGTAGGGTGGGTAGCCCCCAAGCCAAGCAGTAGAAGCAGGGAGGACAGGGTAGATGAGGGCACACTAGCCAACACACAGTGCCCCTGGCTGAGTTGTTTGGGGACTTGGCTTTTTCCTAAGCTGCCTGCCCACTTTCTCAGTACAAATGATTCTCAGGTCAGGGAGCAGGGGGCGATCTTCAGTTGGCTGAGTATTGCACTGTCGTGGAGATGGCTGTCATGCTGGCATCAGAGCATAAGTTGGGGGTTGGGTCACAGCCTCCAGTAGGTCCAGGGGAGGCCGGAAGTCAGTCATTTTGTAGCTGCTACTTAGTGGTTGTTCCAGCCTGTCCCCCCAAATTCATTATTATGGCGTGTGTGTGTGTGTGTGTGCACCCGAGAAGTGAGGGTGATAATGTTGCTGGAGAGGCACAGATAGGAAGATGGAGACAGAGACTAAGAAACGCAGAGATGCTCAATCACAGGATCAGATACAGCTCCTTTTCTGCTGGAGAAGGATCCCCTCCTTTCCCTTCCCCTCCTGTACTCTCCCTTTCCCTCCTCTCCCCTTCTCTCCCCTGGCTTTGACCTAGGTCCAGGGTCCCAGTTACAACAGGATGCATGGTCGAGCTTCCAATATGTAGTCTTCCTGCCCCGGCACCAGCAACATCCGGCGCCATAGTCACAGTTCATCCTGCCGCTCTGGTGTGGCTAAAAAGACATGCATGAGCACATTCTTTTTCCTCATTTATAGGTTTCCAATTTTTGAATGACATTTCCCCCTACACCCTCCTTTCTGCCTTTGGTAAGCTGGTTCGTTGGGACCCTGCCTTGCCATCCCTCCTCAATGGCAGATATAGTACACAGCTCACCAAGATGTCCCCTTCCTACTGATCAGGGCTGTCTGGAAATGAGCGACAAGTTCCACCAAAGTTCAGGATGGCCCCAAGTCCAGCCAGAGCATGGTGGGGCTGTGGGGGTGGGTGGAGAGAGTTTTGGGGGTCCGAGCTATCAGTGCTCAATGTCGTGCACTGGTACAAACCCCAGGGCTCAGAGGAGATGGGAAGTTGCTGATGGGCTCAGGTAAACAGAGAGTTAACAGGATGTGGGAATGAAGGGGGCACTAGGAGGAGGAGCTGGAGGCCTTGGGATCTGCCTGAAGGACTAACCTACCAGGCTGAGAGGTCGGACCCTGTTGTGTTTCAAACAGGAACCAGGGAAGGGGCCGAAGTGACAGTATCTTCGAAGCATGTCTGTAAGCCCTTTGGAAAAATAATGATGGCATTTAATTTAGACCTACTTCGTGTTACTGGTTGCCTGTGTTTTATGGAGCAGCATTTGCAATTAGGCGAGTGTCTGGTTACTCACAGAGTGTTTCATTTTGGGACAGTGGTTGTATTTCTTAAGAGCCGGAAGCCTGTCTTTGGGTGGAGCCCAAGCTGTGTTTAATGGCTTGCGCTGGATGTCTTCAGGGTTTAGATACCTACTTGGAGAAGAGTAGTAATGTGTACTCAGCCCTTAATATTCATGCACATCTGAGCTCATATTTTTTTGAGGAATCAGACAATTATGTAGTTACCCAGTGCAGGTGAATGTACCAAGCTCCGGGCTGCAGTAAAGAGCCGCCTGCTAGATTTATGGTGGATGTGGAGCCATTGCTCTGTGAATAAAATATTCATGAAATAAAGATGAGAAGCACACAAATGGGAGATGACACGAGGAGTGAGGGAGGACACATTTATCACTGGGCAGAGGGCTCGACGTTCTTGTTGCTTCCGGCACTGCTGCCCCCACCCCATCTTCCATGGCAGGCGGAAGGTGGTGGGAGCCAGAGTGGCCCCGCTGTTTCTGGAAGCCCCTCAGTACCGCTCTGCATGGAAGACCGGGCCCTGGCACTCTCCAGCTCCATGCCCTTGTGCGCCCCCATTCCCTGGTGCCTTCTCTACTCTGGACAGAGTGTTTTCTTGTGCACCTCTTCCCTCCTCACATCTAGCAACCCCCGGAGTGTAAAGTGACTCAGGATGTGCCTGTCCTAGGATGTGCTTGGTTAGTGGTGGCCAAGGGGCTCCTGCCTCCTGTGGACACGGAGGGAGAGGCAACAAGCCACACCTCCAGACACCTACTCGCTCACTTCTCAACATTCTTCAGCAACATTCAAGGGGGCATCCACCTCCCCACAGAAATGTCCAGCGAATGTCCAACCTGTGAAGTGAACTGAACATTCTCCCACAGGAGGTCAGCCAAGGGCCAGCACACTGGGCTCCTATAGTGTGTGTGTGTGTGTGTGTGTGTGTGTGTGTGTGTGTGTGCATGTGTGTGTGTGCGTTGTGTGTGTGTAGCGGGGGGTCATAGCTGAGATCAGAAAGTGTGACATACATCCCAGAGAGAGTGAGGGAGCATGACTCTGGCCTCTGCCCAGGGTCTTCCACCATGGAGGCCTTGCATACCGACTACACACCATGCTGAGTCCCAGAGCCGAGGCACCGTCTGCCAGCCACCTCCCTTGTGCGATGTGAATCCTCACTGTCAGTAATTGTTTACTGGCCTGTGCTGCTTCCAGTCTGCCCTTGGCGCCTTAGCTCCACGTTCCCATCCCTTTGCCCACTCTCCTGAACATGGAAGTTGTTGTTAGGGGGTGATGGATATGGCTGAAGTATTGAGCACCTTCCATGTGCCAGGAATCAAAGATGAATGCTCTACCAAGAGCATTAGCTCATCTGGTGGTAGGAGCTCAAAAGTATTTATTGAGTGAGTGAAGCAGTCTGGGCTCCTATAAAGACAGTGCTATTCATGTTAAATTGTTGTGTAATCATTGATTCTGGATCGATGGCTCACACTTCTGGCTGTGTGTGAGAGGCGATTAATTCTGAAGCTTTTTAGAAATGCAGATACCTGAGCCCATTTCCCAAAGGCTCATATTCAGGATATCTAGACAGTCTTAATTTCTAATGTCTCCACATGTGCTTCTGATATCCCGTCTAAGATGAAAACAGTCCGCCTCGGTGCACACCACCCTCCAGAGTGGGGTTGGGAGGAGCCATCCTGCCAGGGTGGGAGAGTCCAGTTTTGGAGCTGGGTGGCTTCTCTTCCTAATGTCCACACACCACACAGTTGCATAACTGTGAACAGGTCACTTCCTTCCTAGCCTCGGTGCCCTCTTCTGTGTCCTCGCTGCTCGCATCCGAGCTGCGGAGTGGTTGTGGCACCCTCCCGTGGCCCTGCCCTGCAAATCTGCAATGGCACAGACTGAGACTCTGTGCACGACATTTTGTAAAACTGCCCATCACCCCCCTAGATCCCTTTGTTGACTTACGGTTCAGACCCTTTGCTCTGACCCAACCAGAACTTTCAGACAGCCCCGCATACAACTTGCGAGCAACGCTTAAGGAGATCACTTTGATGGCCTCTGCCAGCCGCTGGGTCTCATTTGCCACCTGGTTGGTCTCAGTAGTTGCTGGAGAAGGCTGCCAACAACCACCCCAGTCAGGTGACAGGTCCCTCATCCCTAGTTTTATTCCTGCCCAACTTAAAATAGGAGCTGTTGGACTCCAAACAATGCCAGTTCTAACGAGTCCCCCGTGGAACAGGCTGTTACATAGATGATAGTTTAGTTAATTACCGTTTTCCAATACACTGGATTATTTCCACGTTGGTGAACAGCGGCTTAATTACAGAACTTTATCTCTCTGCAAGACAACGCCGAGAGCGGCTCCCGGTAACCTCTGTTGGTGCATCTGCTGTCGTGTTTAATACGGGGTGAGGAATGTGGAGCTGGAACCCAGCCGATTCGTGGGCAAATGCACTCAGTGAGTTTTATGTCCTACGTGGGGATGTTGGACTAGGTCAGTTACCTATGGTAGATTAATGAAAGCAGTGATAAGTTTCCGGGTCTCTTTCCACAGCTGTCATTACCTGGCCGAACACAGAAACCTTGGGATAATGAGGATGTAAACGATGTAGTTCACATAAAAACACCCATTATTTGAATCTGCATAACGTTATAGAATGTACCATTTTGTCAGAAAGATAGATATTTATTCAGTCACTCTTGCTTCTTTCCTTGAGTGAGCTTATGGTTCCCGCCTCCTGTTTCCTTGGCCAGAGATGCAGAAGACGCTGGCAGACATGGAATGACCATGTGTGGGGAAGCTAAGTCTGTGGCCCGAGCGGATGCAGGAATACAGAGCTCTTAGGACCCCGAGCCAGGGGCCTTCTGCTCTCTGCTCCCACCCTTGGCCCTGTAGGCATCTTAGTGGACCCAGAGACAGACCATGTGTGCTTTCCAGGGGATCAGAGAACTATCTACTCTTTAATTCAACCCATTTTCATATGCGTCCTGATGGCACCCTCTTCCCAGAGACTTGGTGCCGCCCTGCTGGGTTAATGGGATCTGAATAATACGAGGTCCCGCTGGTGTGGGAAGGTTGGCTTCCTGATGGTCATTTGGCATTAGAAGCTCTCCCTGGAAACTGCCTTGGTGTGGACGTTTGCTGGGCATGCTGATGTGGAGGGTAAAAGGCTAATGATTCGCACTGTGTGGCTTTGCAGTCCTGGGACTGCCGGCTCCCTCCTTAACTGGAGGTAAGGGGGGTTATGTGGGTTGAAGAAATGATTCAGGTATTTTCCTTGAAGAATCTTGGATTGAAGGAAATTAGCCCCCTCTGTACCCACTCTGGGTTGGTGTTTATTCCAGTACTTTGCTGCTACTTCCGCTCCTGCCAGCTGCACCCAGGATGCCAACTTTCCTGGCCCTGCACGGTCCTCTTCTCCCTGAGCTTCAGTGATGAAGGCATTCAGCCTGGAGAGACCTCCCTACTCACGCTTGTCCTTCAGAGGATTTTGATCTGTCTGTCTCCCCCAGAAAAAGCTCCCTCTGTTTGTGTTGCTGGCACCAGGCAGAGTTCCTCCCTCTCTGTATCCACCTTTAACTCCCTGCCTCTCCTTAGGAAATAATCTTTTCCCTCTTTAGACCCGAGCAAAACAAAACCCTCCTCCTAAACAAACTGCCCCGACCCAGCACTTACTTGATCCTGAGCAAAAGAGCCAGGCTGCCTCTCTTCTGCCACAATCCAGGGTGGGCGCTGCGGGGACCCAGACACTTGCGCCTGGCTGCTAATTAGTCCCCTCCTGCCCTTCATTTCCTTCATCCCCAAGGGGGGACCTGAAAGTCCAGAAGTGAGAACGGAAAGGAGAAAAAGGCAAGATAATGCAATTAACCCATTCCTCCAATGAAGCCCGGGACTGCCTGGCCACAGTCTCCGCTCTGCAGACAGAAGTCTCCACTGAGGATGTTCCTCCTTGTCCACCTTTGCTGGCTGAGAGATGGCAGAGTTATATGCTCAAACCCTGACATTATTTGCAGTTATTTCTTTGTCTCCTGCTTCCACACTCTCTAGTACAAGTTCTTTAAGCTCTTTGTGCTTTCCAGGATGAAAATATCTCAGGAATACAAATATTTATCAAAACGGTTACACCCCTGATGTGGCTAATGCAGCTGAAAGGACCACGTCCTGTAGCAGAAGCTTCTCAGGAGCTGGGAGCAGCCATGAGGAGGCTGAAGGTGCAGGTGTGGCGCAGAGCAGACCTGGAGCTTGTGCAGAGACCAGGACCCAGGACCCAGGGGCTGGGAGGCAGCCCAGAGCAGAGCAGGGGATCACACCTGCTTACTTGAGGGGACAGGTAGCACGCGAGCTGGGTCATCGACTTGAGTGGCATGAGAGCCACCCAGGGGCTTAGGAAAACCCACTTCTAGACGTGTCTGGGTGTGGGTCATGGGCATGACATATCTGGTCCCTGGCTACTTCTCAACATCCCTGATGACAAGCTAACTACACTGACCCTCTCCCTCAGTAGGTGCATGTATGAACTCATTTCCCCTGGGCGGAAGTGAATGCCCCATTGTCTTACGGATGTCATCAGCTTTCCTACTCTGGGACAAGTTTTGAGAGATGATGACAGCCTGGGTCCCACCTGAAGTCAAGCGCCAGGAACTGGCCTTGGCCTGACAGTGATGTAGAGCCATGGTCTTCCTTCCCCCTGCGGGGAATGTTGGAACAAGAAGAGAATTTAGGGCAGAGAGTCCCTGGCCAGCGTGGGACGTGCCAAGGCGAGTCCCCTGGAGCCTGCTCTGTTCAGATGATGGGAGCATGGGAATGGAACGCAGGCCAGTTACTCGGGGTACCTCTTCCTTGGAGGACCCCGGATGTCCCAGCTCTAGAGGAGCTCAGTACGCCACGGGAACAAGCTTATTCTAATGATTCCATTTTCGCTCTGAAAACATATCAGGGCATTGAAGTTTCTTGGCATTACCAGGGCCCCTACCTGTAAGGTGTGGACTTCTCTCTTCTGTGTACAGTGTCAGTGTTAGAAAACCCACACAGTCATGAAGACGAGCTTTAACGTGGCATTTCTCATGGACTTTGGCGTGAGGAGGGGCAGCATTCATCGCCTCGCCTGGCCTGTCGATACCATGTGGCTACAATAGGACTCCACTTCCGGAGCAGAAGCTGGAGCCAGGTGGCTCTTCCCATGTGCAGCTGGTCAGCTTCTTAGATGAACAAATGGCCTCTTCCTTGAGCTTTTAAGCAGTGTGACCACCTTGGTTCATTTTGACCCTGAAAGCTGAAAAGGATGATATGTTCTGTTTATTTTTCTGAAGCAAATAAGCAAACAAATCAGTCTTCTCTGGTGCTTCTTACCATGGTGTGGCTGTAGCCAGGTGAGGATCCCCCATCCAGGAAGCCTCAGCCCTGATAATACCCAGACAGTCTGCCAACCCTGGGGAAGTCCCTTTCCTCACCACTCCCACCCAGAAACCCATAGTGCATTATCCTTCCAGGTAGAGGTGTCCAAGGCATGGATGAGGAGAGCATAGGTCACCCTATAAGACCTGTCTCTGGGGCTCCAGCCCACCTCTGCCTCCCACCAGGCTGGTGACTGCCCAGGTCAACTCTCCTCTGTACAAGGCAGGGATGATCATCAAAGCTTTGATCTGGTCCAGATGACAAGCACAGGGGACATGCCAGGGGCCCAGGAGCCACTTCCTCTATTCCCATGGAGCTCCACTGATCTCCTTTTGCCTCTGCAAGTTCAAACCACCTTTTTACCAGGTCCCTCTGCCTGTGGCAGTGATGCTAATCTGGGTGAAAAGTGCAGGAAGAACGTGCCCATGTCTTTGCTGCATGTCCTGCCCTACGGTCCCGAGGCAGTAGCCAGGCCATCCACGACGGGCAGTGGGGGAGTGCAGTGTGACGGTCCAAGCAGCCCTGGTGCCTCCACGTCCCTTGCATTTGCTGTCGGCCGGCCTTGGCCCTGGAGGGTGCTCCCTGACCTCGCCATCTTCCCTTCCAGGACAAAGAGGTGAATCTGGAGCAGGTGCACCGGCGCATGAATAGCCTCATGGATGAAGACATTGCTCACAAGCAGATCTCGCCAGCATCCATCGAGCTGTCCGCCCTGGAGATGGGAGGCCTGGCGCCCAGCCAGGCGCTGGAGCCCACGCGGGAGTACCAGAACACCCAGCTCTCAGTCAGCACCTTTCTGCCAGAGCAGAGCAGCCACGGCGCCAGCCGGACACTCTCGGCAGGGCCCAGCAGCAACCTGCCGCTGCCGCTGAGCAGCTCGGCCACCATGCCCTCCATCCAGTGCAAACACAGGTCACCCAATGGAGGGCTGTTCCGACAGAGCCCGGTGAAGACCCCCATCCCCATGTCCTTCCAGCCGGTGCCTGGAGGCGTCCTCCCCGAGGCCCTGGATACCTCCCACGGCACCTCCATCTGACCACACCACTCGCCCGCCACCCGACCAGCAGAGCTTTTTAATACGAGAAGACGACAACACAGACCACACACATGCACACACACACGCACACACACACACACACACACACACACACACACACAGACACAGAGACTCTTTCATTTTTCTTGTACATATGTGTAAATAGTGACAGAATGGAGTGGGGTAAAAGTGTATTTTGAATATTCCCAATTTTCGAAGTCAGTAAAAAAAAAAACCACAAAAACTGTATGAATGACTTTGTAAATTTTGTTCTATATGAATAAAAAGGCAAATTACTTGTGATCATTCTGAAGTGCCAAAGGAGCCCCATGTTCCTGGCCTTTCTGAGGGCAAGAAGGGCCATCGGCTAAGGAGCCCCTTCCTGCTGGGAGAAGGGAGATGAGGCCTCAGTGCTGCTGGCCACCGGGACTGCCAGCCCTCCCTCCGTCCTCTGGTCCTGGCCCCTCATTCCTCCGAGTCTCCTTGGGTAGGAAAGGAGTGAGTCTGGGTCCAGCCCTTGCCTGGGCCATCGGGGCCCTGTGCTGGAGGACGACGCCCTCTCCCGGCTGGCCTGGCTCTGCCAAGCTGCTCTGGTCAAGGATCCGTCCCAGACTGTCCGGCTCAGTGGTGACTCAGTCTGTCAGTGCGCACCTGCCCCCTCCCAGAGAAGCCGCCCATATTGAGGTAACAGGCTCTGAGGGCTTTGAAGCCAGGGTGTCCCGGTGCCATCTTGTTTTCTACTTTCTTTTTCTCCTTAGAAGAGTCAGCCATTGGTAGACAGGGAAGAAGGGTAGGCCCCATGGCTGTTGCCAGCTGGGCAGAGATGGGATTGGCTTGTAGAAGGTCTTGTGGGATAAGGGGGTGTAAAGTGTGGTCACTCCTATTGATCAGGTGAGGCTTGGAGACAAGAATCCAGGAGAAGGAAAGCCACACGCTTAGAGTTGGACCCGCGGCCGGGTGAGAGTGAACTGTGATCACAGGTAGGGAGGAAAGGACCCTATTTGAAGGAGTCAGGGTGGGGTATACCCCCAGTGATGGGGAGGATAGGGAGCAGAAAAGAGAGACCAGGAAGGGAGGAGACTTGACTCTGAGTGAAGCCCAAGTGAGTTGAAGATAAAAACTGCCCATCACTTAAAGAAGTTGCTCATAGCCTAAGATCAAGGCATGCCTCCAGTTCTTGGGCTTCGGGGAGTCACCCACAGACAGACCCTGACTCTAGTCCCCATTTCAAGCCTCTCCACTTTCTCCAGACTGGGAATCTCCAAGCAGTGCTCTGATCATGGCAGGGTCCCTCTGGGCTGATAGCACCTCAGATCCCCCAAGACCTTCAAGCCTTTTCCTGAACCAATACACTTGCTTGGAAACCCTGTTTCCTAAGACCAGAACAACCCGAAGGCCTCCCCTTCCCCATGACCCTTTCTGGGTAACTGAACTGTAGCACCAGAGAAAGAACCATGAGGATCAGAGGAGTTGGAGGGTCAGAGCAGCGGCCCTGCCGTGTTTCTCCTTCTGAGACCAAGGTGATGCTGAGCTCCTGGTCTGTCAGAATGGGGACCAGAGCCCACATCCAGGTTCCTGGGCCTGTGGTTGTGGGAAAATGCAAAGTCTTATTGATCGCCTCTTTCTCGGCCATGTAGAGTTTTCCAGAGATGTGTTTATGAGGGCGATAACTAACCCACATTGATTTTTTTCCCTAAAGTCCCTAGTGTCATGATGGAGCAGTAAGGAAGGACCACATCACACACCCAGCCTAAGCACCCTTGGAAAGACTATGTTTATAATTATGCTATTTTTCTTTGGACTCTGAGAGCAGCCTGTTGTTAGTGCAGAGATGACCTGCAGCTGTCTCTGACCAGTGTACAGGGGGCTTGGGGCTGGAGTGCATGGCAGAGCTGAGGCAGGCTGCTGCTGTTGGCCCAAAAAAGAGCAGTTTTTGTTTTCATTCCATCAGCACTTCGGGGAGCAGCCCTGGAAGCTCAGTTTTATACATGTGGTGTCACTGCCTTATCTCACACCTGAGTCTGCGTCCTTCCCCAGCGATGGCCTGTGTTCTGAGGCAGAGCATGGGTGTGGATGTATTGATGACTGCTCAGATGGCTTTGCTCAGAACAGGTGTCAAGGAGAATGAGAGATGTGAGTGTGTGTGTGTGTGTGTGTGTGTGTGTGTGTGTGTGTGACAGACAGACAGACAGACAGAGATAATCTCTGAGAGAAAAGTATACTGCTTCTAAACAACCAGTAACATCTTCACTATATTTATGTTATTTTTAAAAGTTCCTACTCTTGGCACGAGGGGAAATGACGGATATTCAAGCAAGTTCTCTAGAGGGAAAACAACAAAACCAGAATCTTCCCAGCTCAGATTTCTGTGTCAGCTCATAGAATGTATCTTTTTTTCATGCTTTGCTCTTTGGATTTATAACTCTGTTTAGACTATTCCATACATTTTAGGTATATTTTGTGCCTTCAGACACTGCAAATAATAATCAGCATTTGGATTAAAGTTGTTTAATAATAAAACTTGTCTGCTCCCAATGTTCTTATTCTCTGGGATGAGAAAATTCTGCCTGCTGGTCCCTGATGTGCACTGGATTCTGTTCCATGGGCACGCACACTCTCAGGTGCGCCTGGCGATGTGGACACACCCGGCTCCGCCGAGACCAACCAGAGGGCCGTGCGACATACAGACCAGGCAGCGGTCCTAGGCTCTGGTTAACCTGACAAATGCCTTTAAAATGTTGAGCTCTGAAGAAGACCATGGCGGAGACCTGACGGTAATTCATCACGCATATTGAATGACCTTCTGTCTAGGCTGAGGTCTGTCTGTCTACACTCCCTGTGTCTGTGCGTACCTGGCTTCTTCCACTTGGGCCTCAGCACTGAGGGGCTGTCATACTCAGAGGAACCCCAGTCTGACTTCTCACACCTGAGCTTACAGAGTCTATGGTACCTGTCTCCCATGGAGGTTCCCTACACTGTCCATCTCCACAGGCCCACAGTCATCTCTGCGCCCCCCAGATTTATCTGTGCCCTACTCACACCAATGGCATCCCAAAGATCCAATGACTCTGTACCTTCTTGGGAAAACCGGGCTGACCCAGGGATGCTGGCTTCCTTGTGTGGATCTCAAACCTTAGGAGCCCGGAGAACCCCTGCTTTTGTTTTCCCGTCTCCACACAGTGATGATTTCTCCAAGGTTGGGAGAAAGCTCCTGACCAGGGCAGGAGACTGGGGCGGGGGGCGGGTATAAGACCTTCTCAGATTTTCTGGGCAGAAAGATGGCTAAGCAGGAGCAGCTACAGGAACTCTCAGGATAATTCTTTTTAAATATTTATTAATTTAAGGAAAAACTACCCAATTCTTACATTTCACATCCTGCAGATCTTGCTATAGCAAAACTAATTGTGAATCTAATTTTTCTCTTCAAGCTCTGAAGGAAGAATAAGGATGAATGAAAGAAGAAAAGACTACTAGTTCTAACAGCCCTGGGAACAAAAGAATATTTATCTCCTATGCCTTATACCATTTCCTTTAAAAATCATTTAGTTTAATAACACGTAATAGAAATCATGTTACATATTTTATGATATTACTACATGTAATAACTAGCCATGATAGTTAAATATTATGAAATATCATTTAATAACAGAGGACAATGGGTAACAAGGGTCTGTGTGACATTCTGACAGAAGTTGCTTAATCACGGGCCTTTGCCTTTGATTCAATGAACTTTCATTCCTGTAAGTTGAGCCTAAGAAGTAGCACCTGTGTTTTAAAGCCTTGCATAGTGTTGCGAGCTTTGGTGACTCCAGATTAGAGCAAAAACTCAAAAAAACCTTTTTAATTGACCTTTGCTTGCTTTAGTTGCAACAAAAGGAAGCATTTCTGTTCCTACAGTAACTGCTTTTATTCTTACATCGAAAACATTCTTTTATTTCATGCCATTAGCTGTTTTTAAAAAATTTTTAAAATCCTTACCCTTCATACCAAGGAGCTCTAGATAAATAACTCTTTTCTCTGCCAATAACTTTTAAAATTATATTATTTTGTTCTCTTGATGGTATTTTAGTCAGATTTTTTATTAGAGGAACATACATACTGCAGATAGACTAGGTGAGCTTAGAGCTGCTGCCCGCACAGAGGAACGGGTAATTGTCAATACTCTTACTGCCCCGGCCCCCAAAGCTCTCATCCGTTCTCATCTAAACTTAACGTAAAGAAACTGATCAACACCAAGAAAAACCCTAGATATAGGAATTTGCATCATCTATGTGATGGGGGGAGCTTTGAGAGGTAATTAGGACACAAATGGGATTCAGGATGACGGCCAGGACCTGAGAGGGGATGGGACATCACGCAGGCTTGATCACTTAAGGTGAGCCACTAAATGTCATTCAAGGAGAGATCACTGGCTGGAAGATCCTAGCGTAGTTGCCAGGGGCAACCAGCTGTCGAAGTGAAAGGAAGACAAAACATTCACCAGCCAGAGACTTACCGACACGCAGAAGGAGCACATACAGATACATAGACACATGCACACGATATGCATATGTGCACTTGTAGGCAAACGTCAGAGCCTTTGCAACCACATTCACCCTGCTGGGGACAGAGCATGTGGTTCACAGCACACAATGCTAATGGGCTTGAGCCCTGCAGGCAGGTGGAGCTCTGCTCATCGTCCCAGAAACGGGGTACGGGAGGAAGGAGGCTGTCTCAGGGCAGTCAGCCGCACACTGCTCTGCAGTCCACAGTCAAGGAAGAAGGCACGGCCTGGTCTGCATGGCTACAACTTCTGCCAGTTGTTCCTTCCTCTGAAATCCTTTTGGCCAGAAGTCCTACAGTTCTCCAAGACATCCTAACTGCTGCCAAATAAGAAGCTCCACATCCATGTCCATGTCAGTGACCGTGTGTTGATTAGATGTTGTAATCCAGGGGCTGTACTTGCCTTTATGTATAAATACTTATCTGCGCCTCAGCTTTGCTGGGTAGAAATTATTATTGAAAAGTTGATGACAGGGAAACTGAAACTCTAAGACAGGATGCCCCAGTGGGTCAGAGGTGGTGCTGGCATTTACACCTTCAGGTCAGCTTGGCTCCATGGAGGTCGCTCCCCTGGCTGGAGCTGACTCTTCCCCAGTAGGAAGCGCCTGCACTGGGCCTCTGTGTCCCCAGACACTGTGTTTACAGCATTGGCAGTTTCCTCAGCCTCCATTCTCTCTGGTGGCCTCCGGGTATGTGGCTTTGTACCTCCTTGTGTGCTCATGGGGACTGTGGCTTGTATGGTGAATCCCTATCCCTGGGGCTGAGTTGGGGCTGCTGCTGGCTTTTGGGAAATCCCCTCACCCAGGCAAGTCAGACTTTTCGAGGGTCACTCAGAAGAAAAGTGGCTCCTGTAGGAGGCCTCTGCTTCCCGGGGAGAAGTAGCCCACCTTCTGTAGAAGGTAAGCTGTGTCTCAGACCATGAGGGCCAGGCACCCCCAGCTCCCTCCAGAGCTTTAAGATTCTCTCAGAGCAGGAATTCCTCCCGTGAAGTATGATCCTAGAGCTGCCATGTACACTGGGAAACTGTTTGCCACTGGCTGAATGCACTTTCTCAGGAATGGGGTTCATTTCTTCCAATATATTCTTAAAGTTGTCTTTATTTCTCCAAACTGGTACCCTTAAGAGCTGAGTTGGGTGAGCCCCTGAACCCCAATCTCTTGACAGTAGAGTTTAGGTATCATGCAGTTGTGGGGATCCTCTAAGTAGAAATCAAACAGCAGGCAGAAAAGGAGGGTGGGAGATGCATGGGAGATAGGGTCCTCGGCACTTTGAAGGGGACACGTACCCTGGCGGGGCACCCTGGAGCCACAAGATGCACAGTGCTGGGGACATGCCTGCCCTGACCTTGGTGGAAGTGGAGGTGGCCAAGACAAGGCAAAGGGACACATATTGTGAGTCACAAGATCCAGTCTGGACCCTCCTTCTGCCAGTGCTTGAGGGCAGCCTTTGGGCATAGTCCTTTTGTCCTCTGAGCCTCCCCTCCATGTCTGTGGTAATGATAACCCATCTCTTTGCCATTTATGAGAACTCAAAGAGTCATCCTGATGGTAGCTGTGCCACCCTCACCCTGAGTCACTGCGTTATGTGCCACCATCAGTCTATACAGGTGTTGCCGGGGAGATGAGGCAGAGAAACTGGATGATTTGCTTATATGGTATATTAGCTCCATGACAAGGACAAAATGCCATAGACTAGATGGCCTATCAGCAGTGCAAATGTGTTTCTTGTAGTTCTGGGTCCTCCAAGCCTTCCTCCTGGCCCAGGGATGGTGTCTCCCAGGGCGTCTTTAAGAAAAAGAGAACATGACATCTCTCTGGGGTCTCTTTAGTGAAGGTATGAATCCCATTTGTGTCCTAATTACCTCTCGAAGCTCCCCCCCCCATCATATAGGAGGGTAGGATTTTATGTCATGAATCGGAGGGGATGCGCACATCCAGACCATTGCACCAGGGAAGGATGAGGTGCCTGGGCCACCCAATAGAGAGAGCTGCTGCACTACATACAGGAGTCTCAGCTCTGGGCCCAGGACAGATCCAGGCCTGGATTCCTGGGCCAAAGGAGCAGGAGAAAGGGGTCAGGTCCTGTAGATGGATGCAAATGCTGTGCATCAGGAAGTGATGATCAATAAGAGGTTTTCCATGGACCTTACTGTTGGGTGGGGTTTGGCTTGAAATGGTGGGAAACAATTCACAGGGCTATGTGTGACCCACAGTTGCTGGAATGAAGTTCCCCTGGCTCAGAGGCTCCTCTGTCTTGACAGTTGAACCTTTTGTGGATACTACGCAGACCCCAAAGGCCAGAGCTGACCTCAGACAAGCAAAGCCACACTTGCCTTTCCGTCACAGATGCTGCTGTTCCTCCTGTGCTGGGGCCGAGTGCTGGGAGGTGGGGTGCTCTCAGGAGGTCGGACAGCCAGGCAGAGCTGGTTTAAAATCTGGTGTTTGCTGTTCACTCTGTGATCAGCACCTCATGGCCCCTGTTCTGTCATCTCAGCTGTAGGGGGCTGCAGAGTCCTGAGCTCCTTTTGGGGGTCAGTGATGATGTAGCCGAGAGGCCCTTGCGACACCCTCAAAGGTTGCCGTGTGACTGGCCCCAACATCCTGATTTGGGGTGAGCTGCTCAGTGTTGCCGCTGAGCCAGCTGCCAACCACCTCCTTTGTGGTGTGAGCACAGAGGAGCGTGGCATGCCCTTCCTGTTCCCAGGCCCTGCATGCTCACCTTGTGCCCACCCCCACCCGAGCCTGCCGTGCCATGCCCGAACCTCTGCACCTGCTCTAGATGCACCCAGGGCATAGTTCTGATTGTTCTCAGAAAGGAAGTGGAAAGTAGCTTGGCTGGGCTGAGAGGGGGATTAGACTGTGAGCTATTCAGTCACTACCCTGTCAGCTTCCAGGGTATGGAATGTGGATGGCAAGGAGCAGACTCGGGGTGTGGCTGCAGGGTGAGGTTCAAGGTCATGGAGTGGGCATAGCAACGCTGAGGCGACAGCTCTGCCTTTGAGATGGAGCCCAACTTGGTGTTTTATGGGCATAATGAAGCACGTTTTGGAGCCGTGAGGAGCATGTGGGAAAACAGTTACTCTGTTCTGTGTCTGAGCTTCAGCTTCTGCCTCTTCTTGAAGCTGGAAGCCCACAGTGCTCGAGCCTTGTTCTGTCAGTAACTTGTCCTCTAGACCAGCAGTTACCGTGTGGAGATGGTGCTTACCATGTTCTGGAGAAAATGCCAGGGCAGACTGGGAAACTGATGAGAACCCTGCATGGGGAGAAAGAGACAGCACGTCACTTTGAAGGGTGTAAAGAGAGACGGTTTAGAAAGATACATACATGGGAAGAAAATCACAGGGGCGCTGAGAGGCCTAGAGTTAGAAGCAGCAGCAGTTCCTCGTTAGCTGTCACTTCCTCGGAGAACTAACTCATTCTCTCCCTGGAACACTAAGAAAGCTCTTTTTGACGAGGGCAGAAAATGAGATTTAGGTAATTAAGTGGTTTTCTGAAGCTCATCCAAATCCCATCTGCCTAAATAAAGGTTGAGCTCTTTTCACTTTGTTTGTCTTACATGTTCAGAGGGCACAGACATGACAGCGGGCCACTCCGCGGATCTGCGCTCAGTCACCAGTGATTACAAGCTGAGCTGTGAGGCTAAGCATAGTGGAGCATGAGATGTTCACAGAGAAAAGACTCATCTGCTCATCAGTTTGGATGGCGTGATTCCTGCATGGCTCCTGAAGGGTATCGAGAAGGAGTCAAGGAGTTTGCTTTTGAAGTCACATTTGCTCTTCTTTAGGTACGGGACCATACATTAATCTCTTAACCTCTCCAGTCATCAGCTCCCTTGTAAATCTGCACGATAAGGGTAGAATTCTGTCTCAAAGGATAAATTAAGAAAACTTGGAACGAAGCACCTCTTGCATGGCTGGTATATAGTAAAGTCCTCAATCATTGATGAGCATTATTAACATAGGTAACACAGTCACAAAGGGTCCAACTACAAGGCCACAGTTTTAACATATAAGCTAAAAATTCTGAAATACATGTAGAAAAAGGCACACATTATAAGTACACAGCTCAATTCATTTAAGAAGTGAATGCACTTGTACAGCCCTCAGCCAAAACAAGAATAAAATATGACCAGGCCTTTGAGCCCTCTTGGACACCTCCATAGCCAACACCTCAACGACTCCAAAGATGTGCTGCTGTAAGTCTTAAATCTATTGGTTCATTTCATCCACTTTTGAAATATGTGAAGATGGAATCAATTGCGTTTTTTTTCATTGACTTGACTTGAGAGATTTATCTACATTTCTGTATGAAGTGCACTCCCATTGCGATAGAGGACTGCACCGTACGAATGTATCACAGTTTATACGATCTGTCTATGGTAGACTTTTGCTTTGCAAAAGCTTGGTGCCCCAGTGAGCATTTTCTGTATGTGTATCATGTGAATTGATGTATGCATTCTTGTTGGATTTCAGAATCATCAATATGCATAGGTTTAGGCTGAGGTAGATATTGCTTAAACATGTTCAGAAAAGTTGTGACGACTTACTTTACCTGCAGTGTTTGAGAACTGTTGCTGTTCCACGTTGTCATTGTGCCGGTTGATCCTGACTGGATTAGGAGATGCCTGGAGGTGTGATTGGATCCTGAGGGCATCAGCCTCACCCACTGAGGAGCTCGTATCTGAGGTGGACTACTAGGAAACGGCCTGGGGGAAGAAGTGGGTCGCAGAGCTGCACCTTTAGTGACTATATCTGGTCTCCAGCCCTTTCCTTTTGGTTCTTTCCAATCCATTCTGCTTCCCGGCTCCTATGGGGTGGGCAGCTTTTCCTCCATCACATCTTTTCATTGTTGTATCTCAGCCTGGGAACCAGCTGACCATGAGATGAAACCACACACCAAAATAGATCTCCTCTGCTTATGTCATGCGTGTCAGATACTTCATCCCAGCAACCGAAGGGTGATTGACATACAACACTGGTGTCACATACAGTAATTTTCAGCCACTCTAGTGGGAAGGTAATAAAGCTCCCTATGGCTGTGATTACATTTGGTCAGTACTACTTAGGAGCCTGCTGCGTGTATATTAGGACATCACCCGTGTGACGTGCCTCTTCTACATCACGGCTCACTCTTTTGGTACACTGTTTCTGTATTCTTGGGTGAATAGAGGTTGCTGATTTAGCTGTAGGTTTAGGTTCATACGTGATCTTTTCACTTTTACTTTGATGTGCTTAGACGTGGCTTTGCTTGAATCTCTCGTGCTGGGTGGGGGTTTTAGAATTTTTGAATCTATGCATGGTTATTTGTCAGTTTGGGTAAAATTTCAGCCATTATCTCTTCTTTCCCATTTGTACCTCTACCTGTATTTAGGCATTTTCTTTTAAAATCATGGCACATAACTCCCTCAGGAGGCTTGCTGACTGCAGCAGGATCATGGGGGGTGGCAATGGCTGTCCACCCTGCGATGACTCGGCATGCGCATGCGCACATGCACATAAATGAGCGCGCGCACGCACGCACGCACGCACGCACACACACACACACACACACGTGCGCGAGCGCACACACACACACTTCCAAAGAACCTTTCACATGAGTGGACTCATCACGTACTTTGTCACTAGCACCTAGATTTGTAAATGCTCCTACCCTGGCCTACCCTGGTTCTCCCCAGTAGTCACCGCAGACAGATGACTGCTCATCCAGTCACACCACTCTCCGTGTTCCTAAAATCATACACTCCTAGGAGCTTCAGTCACTGTTATAAGAGATCACATGATATGCATAATTTTGGCATTTTGCTTTTATTGCCTAATTTTATATACATGTGGAAATATAAATTATTTAATATTTGGATGATATTTCACAATGATAAAACCAGTCATTACACTATCTTTTTGCTGGGGCCAGTGATTTATACCCTTCATGATATAAACTGAGAAATATTCTGTCCGTGAAGGAGATTTATATTTTTATCAAATTTGTGCATACAGTGAGGCCTTGGTTCACGAATTTAATTTGTTCTGTAGTTTTGGAAAAGATGGGCACATCTGTGTTTGTACAGGAAACAAGGGACTGATCGTGTTTGTCACCTGATGTAGAATTTGCATACAAAAGCAAAAGTTTTCCAACTGCTTCTGTTTATGGATGAAACTATTTGTAAACAGAAGCATCCATGAACCAAGGTAATATTGTATCTTATTTGCTTTTCTTGGCCAATTGCTTTAGTTTGTAACAATGTTGAAAGAGAGTAGTGAGAGGGGATCCTCTTGTTTCTTTTCTGTTTATAGTGAAAAAATCTAATAGTTTCTTACAATCAAATATAATGTTAGTCGTAGGTGTTTGCTACGTGTTCTTTGTTAGGTTGAGAATATTCCTTTCTACTCCAAGTGTAAAGTCAGCTTTAATTACCAGTGGATGTTGTATTTTCTCAACTGCTTTCCTGGCGTATATTGATATGGTCATGAGCTTGTGATACAGGCATGTGATTGTATCACCTATTGATATAATCCATTATATTAATTGATTTTTGCAAATTGAATGAGCTTTTCATACCTGAAATAAATACTACCTCATCATGGTATATAATTTTTATATGTTATTGAATTCAATTAGCTAATGTTTTAGAGGATATTTGCATGTAAGTTTACATACATTTGCTTTCTGGTAATGCATTTTGTCTTGGTGTTAGAATAATGCTGGTGTCTAAAATGAGTCGGAAAGCATTTTCTCAGCTCCTGTGTTCTGGAAGAGATTTTAGAGAGTTGAAAAATTTTCCCCTTCAATATTAGGCAGAATTCATCTGTGACTCTATCTAGGTCCAGTGCTTTATATTTGAGGACATTAGTAATTGTTGATTGAATTCTTTACCAGATCTAGTTCTCCCCAGATTTATCTGGTTTACAGGGGTTTTGATAGATGAGCATTCCAAGAATGTGACCTGTTTCATCTAGGTTACTGAATTTGTGGGGATAGTGTGGTTCATACTATTGTTTATAATCTGTGTGATGTCTGTGAAATTTGCAGTAGCATCCTTTGATTTTCATCTTTTTAAAAATTTTTTTAGAGACAGGGTCTCGCTTTTGTAGTTCAGGCTGGCCCTGAGCTCAGCCTCGAACTCACAGCAATCCTCCTGCCTCTGCCTCCCAAGTGCTGGGATTACAGGTGTGAGTCACCACTCCTGGACCCTGTTTTTTACTTTTGATGTTAGTAATTTTTATTTTCTCTCTTAATTTTTTAGCCTGATGATTGGCTTATCGATTGTATTTATGTTTTCAGAAGATCGCAGTTTGGTTTTGTTGATTTTCTCTGCTGATGTCCTACCTTTGATTTCACTGATTTCTGTTTAATTTTCATCACTCATCTCTTCCCCCTCCTCTTTCTCTTCCTTTTGCCCCTCCTCAGCCTCTCCCCCTCTCTTTCCCCTTTCACCTTCTCTCCTTGTTCTCCTCCTACGCCCTCCACTCTACTTCCCATCTCTCCTTTCTTCTCCTCTTTCTTTACTGGGCTCCCGGGGGTCGAATCCAGGGAGTGCTGGGGTGTATTCCCAGCCTTATTTTTTATAATTGTACTGTGAAACGAGATGTCATTAACTTAGCTTAGCTGCCCTTGAACTTGGGATCTTCCTGCCTCACCCTCCTGAGAACCTGTGATTTTATGGTGTGATTCCTTGCCTGGAGGTTCTCTTCTTAGCACTGCATTTAATTTGCTTTTGTTTTTCCCAGTTTGATTCTTGTCACTGTGACTCAATTGCCGACATATGCAACTGAGAGAAGAAAAGGTTTATTTAGGCTCATGGAACAAATATCATGGCAGAGGGGGTTGTGAAGAGAGCTCGTAACCTTACGACAGCCAGAAACACAGAGATGGGAAGGGCTAGGGACCAAATACCTTTCCTAGTCATGTCTCCTCTGGTCCCATCCTCCAACCGGAATGGCAGTCAGCCAGAAACTCATCCTTAGATCAGTCCACAGATCAGTTCAACAGCCTTCTGGTCCAGTTATCTTCCCTAAAGCTCATCTTTGAATGCACGAGACTTTGGGAGGACATCTTAGATCTACTCTGTAGTATGACTTTCCTAGGTGGAAGCATAGATTTCCTTATCTTTCTTTATGTCTAAATATGTATATTTATTATTACATAAATATCTTCATAAATCACTGCTTTAATACATCCTAAACATTTTGATAAATTTAGCTTGAAATATTTCTAAATTTCCCTTAATATTTATTCATGGACACATTATTCATTGTTTAGAAGTGTGTTGTTCAGTTTCTAGGTATTTGGGAATTTTTAGCTCTTTCTTCTGTTGATTTCTAGTGAAATTCCGTTGCTGTCTGAGAACAAACATGGTTTGATTTTTACATTTTATTTTTTAAAATCTTATTTTTTTTCTGACCCCAAGTGTGGTCTACTTTGATGAATACTCTGCGAGGCCCTGAGGAGAGTCTATGATCTGCTTTTGTTGGATGATGATAAATGTGAGTTACATGTACTTCATGCAGGGCCGTTGATTTCAACTCCACTGATCCTGACCCGCACCTACTGGATCTCCCACTTCAGACAGGAGGTATTGGTGCAGCCAGCTGTGCAGTGGAGCCTTATTCCTCGTAACGAATGCTGATGCTCCGCATTAGACGCACGTTGGGGATTGTTACGCGTTCTTTCAAATGCATCTTTCCACTCTACAGGGCCCCTCTTGATTCTTGTTCTGAAATTAATAAAGCTTCTCCTGTCTTTTGATGAGTGTTATCATGGGACACTGCGCTCGGCCTCTCTGCTCCTACTCTGTTGGGTTTTGTATTTAAGTTTTTGTTTTCTGACCCGCTGCAACGTTCTTTTAATCATGTGTTTTAGATCATTAATGCTTATGGTGATTGTTGATATAATTTAATATTTACCATGTATGTTATGGTTTTGATTTGTTGCCTTTATTCTTTTTTTTCTTTGAGTTCCACTTTTCCTGGCTTTTGTAGTTTTATGTGAGCACTTACATAGTCACGTTTTCTTTTCTTTACTTTCTCGTTTCTTGTTTCTTTTCCTTCCTTCCTTCCTCTCTCCTGTCTTTCTTTCTTTTTTTCTTTCCTTCCTCCTTGATTACATGGTACTGAAAAGTGGAACCGTGGCTTTTTCCCTGAGCCATATCCTCAGCACTATTTTAATAAATTAATTAAATAATTAATTTGTTTATTTTGAGATAGGACCTCAATAAGTTGCCAAGGTGGGACTTGAGCTTGTGATCCTCCTGCTTCAGCTTCCTGGAGTTCTGGTATTACAGACACGATTCTCCATGCCCAACTTTCCCCTTCTTTCTTATCATTTATACATCTTTATTTTTACATTTTTGTAATGGTTGTCCTAGAATTTCTGATATATATTTCTATCTAATCCAAGTTCACTTCCAAACCAATAACATCATACCACTTCAAATGTCAGGGCAAGTACCGTCTAGTGATAAAAATGTCCAAATACCTCATACTTTGTATCATTTCTGCTATTCATTTCATTTATGTGTAAGGTGTAATCATCAGAACATTGTTGTTAATCTTTTGTACCAAGTGTCCTCTTTACATCAATTGAGTATAAGAAAAATGATAGTTTTTATTTTGTCTTTGCTTATCCATTGTCCGATTCTCCTTTGTTTATTAGACCCAAGCTTTCTTTCCTATATCATTTTCTTCTCTCTGAAAAAATTCTTTTAACGTTTCTTGCAAGACAATATGGCAATATTTCCTCAGTTTTTGTTTGTTTGAGGAGGATTTTATTTCTTCTTCACTTTTGAAAGGTAATTTTCCTGTTTCCAGAGGTCTAGGTTGGTGGATTTTTCTTTCTTCACCTGTTAAATATTTCAGTCTACTCTTGTTTGCAATATTTCTGAGGACACACTTGCTGGCTGTAATCCAAGTAGAAAATTCTGTTTGCTCCTCTATAAGTATGATGTTTTTCCCCTCCAGCTTCTTTCAGGACTTTTTTCTTTGTCTTTGATTTTCTGCAGTTTGAATAATGTATTTCTAGGCAGAGTTCTGCTTCTCTTTTTCAAGAAGTGGTAATCCTGCTTGATGTTCTCTGAAATTCCTAGATTAGTGAATCATCAGTGTCTGATGTCAACTAGGAGAAATTCTCCATTATGGCTTTCAGGATTTCTTCTGTCCCTATTTTTCTAGCCCTGCTGATACACGTTTGTTACAGCTTTGATAATTGTCCCACAGCTCTTGGATAACCATTTCTTCTGCCTTTTTTCTCTCTGATTTTTAGCTGTGGGTGTTTCTTGTGACAGAGTCTCAAATTCAGAAATACTTTTTCCTCTGCCTTCTTCAGTGTATTAATTAGCCTATCAAATTTAGACTTCATTTTTGTTACAATTTTTGGATCTCTATCATTTCTCCTTGAATCTTAATATTTCATCTCTATGCCTACATTACCTCTCTATTCTTGCCCATTGTCTACATTTTGTGTTAGAACCTATGGTATATTACTTTCCTTTATTGCATTTCCTGGTACATTTTAGGTACACATCATGATCACATTCGATGTTGAAAATTTGTACCTGTACATGATATATCTTGATTCTCATTTTTCCCATTGCTCAGCCCTCCCTAAAACCCCACCCCCTATATACATAAGCTTTGTTTCCCTTTTTTTGTTTTTACCATTGAATTTTTTCTTTCCCTTTTTTATTTTCCTCTGTCCCCCCTTTCTCTTTCCGGTTTTGAACATTTCCTTCCTATTTCACATTACTTATCATGCATTCTGGGCCTCATTTACAACCTTCAGTATATTAATCACAATGGCTTTACATTCCTGGCCCCAGAATCCTGACCCATGAAAATCTGGCTACAATATTTGCTCTGTCTATTAACACTGTGTTGCTGCTTTTAATATGCCTTATAATTGTTTTTTGTAAGTGTCTCATGCCATGCTCTACACAGGGACTGTGGTGAATAGATCTCTAGTATCTGGCGAGGAGAGGGACAGCCTTCAATAGTCCTCTGAGCAGGTTCTCGCTGTTCATGAGCCAGATTCCTTTGGTTCTACCCTTCACAAGTGCCTCTCCATTACCTCCACCCCACTATATCCCAGGAGAGACAGACATTCTGTGCCCAAAGAGGGCGCTAGTCAGGTATTTTCTTCCCCCAGGTCAGTTAGGTTCTGACAAAACTCTTAATAGTTTATGCTTTGATAGTATAGTTCATCTTGGCTATTGGCTTAAAGAAGAGCAGAATCTTCTGACATATTTCCTAATGGTTACTCCTCCCTTCCCAGTGCTAGAAGTACAGAAAGAGTTTTCTATGTACTGATTCATTCTGAGATCCAGACAGAGTTCATGGAGGTAAAACTCATCCTACTTAAGGTTCCTCCCTTGTCTGTCTCCTGGAAGTTCCTCATGCTCAGCTAAGCATTGTCCTCACTGAACCTCCAGTGATTCTCCCATTCAGTTGGTTTTTGTCATCCTGGTGCTGGGTCCCATAGAGCTTTCTGCATGCAGTATCTGTCCTGGGAAGTCGTGACCATGACCCTCTATACCTACTGCTTTCTCTAGAATTTTGTTGTGTAGGGAAAGGCATGTGAGCTCATTTTTCTGGTGGAGCCCAGGAGTCTTGTTTTTTGGTATGTATTTTCCTTGGTGTTGAGGGAGAGCAAACACCTCCAAACTCCTGATAGGCTAGACTAGACATCAGAAGAGGGCACTCTGAGTGTGTGTGTGTGTGTGTGTGTGTGTGGCTAGTGATGTTTTACTGAAAATTGGATGTTGTATATTGAAAATTATGGAGTTAGAAAATGATGTTCTCTCTCTTTTTCCAGAGACAATTTACTCTATCCTACAACAGGCGAGTAGAATGAGATAAATAACCTCAATTATTCAGGGTAAAACTGACCTGAGTCTTTTCCCAAGACTGTTTGTAATTCATCCTGTTCTCCACAGATCAAAATGAAGACCTGTTACGTTTAGCAGGACCGCTTCTTGTGGATTACTTTCAGTTCCATATTTTGTCTTCCTACCGCTGTCAAGGGACCAAAAACTCTACTCACCTTGTGGCATTTCCCCCTTTGCTTATTAGTCTCTTTCTATGTGACTTAAAAATGACCTAATGTCCAGCACTCAGAAGGCTGAAGCAGGAGAATGGCTGTAAGTTTGAGGCAAGCATAGACTACATAGTGATTTTAGGGCCAAAGCGGTACCCTGTCTTAAAAACCCAAAGTCAAACCTAAACAAAACAGAACAAAAATGCCTTAATGCCTGAGCAGGAAAAGAACCCACAATGTGGGGTGCACCTCACTGTGTTCTGCTTTTCTCCAGGATTGTGGCTCCTCAAGATCCAGATACTTTGTGATCTTCAACCCTGATAAGTCTCTGGACCCTCCTCTCTGGCCCTCTCCTCTGCTTTGCCTCTCTACCAGCTTTGCTCCACTACACCCTCTGCCATGCTGTTTCTGCCTTGGAGCCAGCTGACCATGGACTGGATTCCTGAAACCATAAATCAGATTAAATGTCTCTTCATTTCAATTGTGGGTGTTGCATCTCGTTTCTCAGTGGCAGGAACTTGGTTTGCCTAAGTTACGGCTGCAACTTTCGTTACCTTGGGCCAGTGACACAGGGAAGCCCTGTTTACATAATGATTTTGGGGGGTTCTGCTCCATTTTGTGGCTGGTAACTCAGTTCCCTGATGAGGAGTAAGGACTACAGATGGGAATTCTTCATGCTGTTCTCCTAGGACAGTGGTCTTCAAATTCTGAATCTTCCTAATGCCTGTACAGATATTTCTTTTATTGTATTCAGCACTTCTGGTCATCATTCTTGGAAATATTGGTCTTAATAAGCAGAAATGGAAGTCCTGAGGCCCCTTACTTATAGGAAGTAAAAGTGGCAGGCAGGTGTTCAGAGCAACTGTGACTAAGGTACGGGGCTGTGGAGAATCCTAGAAAGCTCCCAGGAGAGCCTTCCTTTCCATGAAAATTATGAGGTTGCTGGTGGCTACAGTCCAGGAGGTTATGCTTCCCTGCAGACTAGGAGCATCTTTCACATCTTGTTGGCAATAATGAGCTGAACTCACACTACTCTGAGTGACCCCAAGATGGTGAAAGAGGCAAGGTCACTAATGCTGTGACAACAGCCTTAGGAGTTTGTGCATGGGCTCGAAAGCGAATTCCTTTAGACAGCACCACGGAAAAGGTAGCCACGAGGCTCATGGTGTGCTGGTGCCTGATCTGCCTGCTCACCTACTGTGCGAGCCTTGCTCTAGTTCTATGTTCAGTGACATTACAGTAGGAGCATGAAATTGGCTGTGTTGAGAGTGTTTGCACTACGGAAATCAGCAAGCATGATAAATCAGAGCATTGTTTTACTCAGCAGGCTGCTTGTAGCACAGCGACCAGTTCATTGGCACCCAGAGGGGACATGGGGCAGAGCACTAGGATCAGTTTTTAAGCCCCGGAGGTCATAGATTTTAGAGACTGACTCAGTAATAAGTGCCATGTAAACTCCCTGCTCATGACCCGTCATTCAACTCTCACAGCCACTCGGAGATCAGTGCCTACAGGCTGGAAGGTTTTATGTTACCTGCTTCAATCCACACAGCAGGCTGGCTCAAGCTGACCCCTAAATCTTTGTTTAAGTGCCACACTAAACATCCCCATGCCCAGCATGGTCCGGGAAGGCAGACCTTTGATGATGAGGACTGGCAGTCTCCCTATGGCTGAGCAGGGAAAGCGGTGCGGCAGAATCTAAGAAGTGCTGGGACCAGGCACACCTGGGCCCACAGGAGAAACGGGAGTGTTCGGGGTGTCAGGGCCAGTCCAGGATTAGCTTTCTGTCCCAGTGGTTATGTGTACTCATGGTCAAGCACCCGCATCACAGAATGCGGTTAGAAAGGTGATCACATGGTTGCTCTAGTGACAGTGGGGTGAAGGTTAACCCTGTGTGTCACCTTACTCAGGTGTTTGGTCTGGATTTGTCACATTGACATCTAGATGTCTCTGCGAATACACTGTTTTAAATTAATAGGTTCTGAGGGAAGCAGATTCATATCTGTAATGTAGAATGGCTTCATCCAATCAGCAGAAGACCGTGAGAAGGAACCCAAGTTCCCTGGGGAAGAAGGGTACACTCCATAGACCATCTCTGCAGGGCTCCAGCCCCCTCCCAATATGCAGAGGGAAAACACGGCAGTCTCTATAACTGTGTGGGCCAAGCCTCTGAAATAAGTCATCATCCGTGATTCTGTCCATCCATCTGTCTGTCTGTTACCTGTGTACACGTACATCCTATGTGCTCTGTTTTCTTAGGGAACTCTGCCAAATAAAATAGACTCGTGCATAGAATGTGTAGAGAGGCTGGGGACATAGTTCATTGGTACGGCTCTGGGTTCATCTCCAGCACAAAATCAACAAAAAACCCAGAAAGACATGAAGGAAAGAAGAAAGGAGGAGGTTATGTAAGCATGGTTATGGGAGTGTTTGTTTTTTTTTTTCTCTGAGACCAGGAATGTGAAGGATAGCTGGTTAAATGATGCAGCTAATTTGGGAGGAGCCCAGGGACAGTCTTGGGGATGTTGAGAAAATACAAAACAACCTCTGAGCCATGGCAGCCACAGAGGGGATGAACGGCACAGAGATGGATTGGGGAAATTGTCCTTGGTTTCTCACTGTTGCACCTGCTCAGCACACCTGTCTCCTCTGCACACCCAACCACCTGTCTTATCTATTTCTATAGTCAAAAAGTGGAGCATAAGCAATGAAAGCTTCAATGCAGAGCAGGCTGCTGTTTGTAAAGTTATGATAACTAATCTCAAGAAGCCTGGAAATCCTAGTAGGACTTCGGGGCCAATTCCATCCTTACAGCCTCTGGAATCTGTTCACACTTGTGAAATGCATAAATATGCCTCCTCTCCCTCACTCAGCATTTTAAAAATGAAATGTCTTTTTACTTTGAGACAATTGCTAATTCACATGGTGTTGTAAGAAATTATACCAAGAGATACCCTGTTTAGGTTTTGTTTGTTTAGCGATAACCTCCTTCAAAATGATGACATGATACCAAACCAGGACGTGGCCATTGGCGCATGCAAGATGGAGGCTTCATTTTGCAGTCATGTCCACCTCTCTCTGTACCTCTTTAGCTGCTTGCAGCTGCCAATTTGTAGTGTGTACCTTTGAGCGCTTGGACCAGCACAACCTTCAGGAGACGCCCCCGCGTGGTCATCGTCTGATGCCTTGTGTTGCTGGCTAGTATTCCACAGCACCGAAGAACCACCGCTGCTTTATCAGGTTGCCACCGAGGCATCTGCGTTGTTTCCATTCTCTGATTACTATACACACAGCTGTTGTAGACACACATTTTGTGGGCGAACAGAAGTCTTAGTTTTTCTGGGATGAAAGCCCAGGAGGACAACAGCTGGGTGGCACCTGCTGAAATCAGCACATGTTGGTGCTTTCAGAGATTGGCAGACTTTTCTAGAGTGGTTGCACCATTTTACAGCCCCACGGGCGGTGTAAGTTTGACTCGGTTTCTCCACATCTTTGCTAACATTAGGTGTTATTATTTTTTAAAATTTTAATTATTTTGATAACTGCCTGTAGTGATTTTTCAGACTCATTTATTTGCATTAATTGACATTGAATATTTCTTCGTGTTCCTAATTCTCATCTGCATCCTTCTTTGATGAATTTTATTTTTTATTTTTTTATTTTTTTTGGTCATTGCCTGTTTTGTAGTTGGATTACTTTGCTGCTCAGCTTCAAGAGTTCTTTACCTATTTTAGACGCAAGTCATTCGGCAGCCATGAGGTCAGCTCTCTTCTACTCAGGGCTTTCCACAGAATAAATGCTTTAAATTTTGATGAATTCCTGCTTATGAATATTTCCTTTCATGGATAGTGTTTCTATGTTGTTTTGTGAATGCTTTGCCTCCTTTCGGTCTCAAAGATAGTCTCTTATTTTTTAAATGTTTTATGATTCTATAGAAGTTGTACAGTTTCACATTTTAGTTTGTGGCCCACTTCTGAGTTATTGTTCATGTATGACGTGGCTCATGGTTGGTCTTCGTTTTTTAGTTTTAGTTTTCTGCCTAAGGATATGCATTTGCTCCAACAGCATTTACTTAAAAGGCTACCTTTCCTACCGACTTGCTTTTGTAGTTTTGCTGCAGCTAGCTGGCCTTTTGTGGATATTTCTTGATTCCCTATTCTGCATTCTTCCAGGCAACCTTCAAAGCCTTGACCACTGTGCCTCCATAGTAAGTCTTGAAATTAAACAGAAAAAATTTTTGAACTTTGTTCTTTTTCATAATCATTCTAACTGTTGTAGTTCTTTGCCATTCCACATATATTTTACAATAATATTGTCTATATTGACAAAGTCTTGTGTTGAAGTTCACAGGAGGTTTTAAACTTGGATCTTAGTTTGCCTAGAATTAACATTTTTACTAATGAATGAATATTGGTGTCTCCCCATCCATTTAGATATTAATTGATTTCCTTCATGGGTATTTTGGACTTTTTACTATACTGAAGTATCTAATTTCTTATGGTAAGCAAACATTTTAAATTTTAGTATCCACATGTTTATTTGTACTACATACCCAAAACCCATTTGACTCGTATGTTGATTTCATATCCTGCAATCTGACTGAACTCTTAGATTATAGCTAAGAACTTCTTTTATAGATATCCTGAAATTTTCTATGTACCTAGCTAGCCACATTATCTCTAAAGAGAGATGGTCAGTTTTTTTTCTTCTTTTACAAACTATACGCCTTTTATTTTCTTCCCGTGTCTTCAGATTACTGAGAGCAGACATGTTGCCGCCGCGGGCTCCGGAACTGGAGAGCGGCAGCCTGTGAGCGGCGCTCGGCCTTCAGCCCGGGCCACGCGCTGCCCCAGCAGCTTCCCTGGTGCCCAGGCTTCCGGCCACTTAGGCTGAAGCTCCTACTCACTTCCCCGGCTCCACCATCGCCGCATGGGGATCACGGAGCACTTGGGCCTCTGTGAGCTTGTGAGCCAGTTCCCTAATGAACTTGTTAATGTTTCTTTGTCCATCTACAGCGAATCTCTCTCTCTATGTATCCTCCGTCTGATCCTTCTCTTTTTTTCCTCCCTTCTCTCCCTTCCCTTTCTCCTCTCTTTCTGTCTCCTCCCTACCCCTCCCCTTCTTTTTTTCCACTTTTTCCATCTGTTTCTATGAAAGCCCTAACATATTAATATATATGAAGGATTTCTGATCAATATTTTATGAAAGATATGGATCTGTAGGTTTTCTTTTCCTTTTTTGTTCTACTTTTCTTGTTTTGGGGACAGAAAAAACTAACTTTATAAAATGAACTAGGAGACTTTCTCTCTTCATTTCTGGAAAAGATTGTATAGAATGTATCAAGTCATTTTAAGCATTTGGTGGAATACATCAGTGACCCTGCAAGCTTACATGGTGGGGTTAGTAGTTAAATAATAAATTTAATTTTGTTAATAGTCATCCTGGCTCACACCTGTAATCTGAGCCTTCTGACAGCTGAGGCAGGAGGATTGCAAACTTGAGACCAGCTTGGGCCACTTAGTGGTTTAGTGAGATTCCATCTCAAAATAAAATAATAAAAGAGGGCTGGGATATAGCTCCATGTGAAGGCTCGAGGTTCAATCCCTAGTTCTGTGGAAAAGGTCCTAACAGTACTAAATTTATGCGCTTCATATTGGATGCATTGTGATAATTTGTCTTTCTCTGAAGAACTGGTGCATGTCACTTCTGCTCAGGCCGATGTCCCTGGAGTTGTTGGCACTGTCTCCTCTGCTGTCTTTTTCATGTCCGCATGCTTCATTCCTGATACTGAAATTTTTATGTTTTCTGGATTTTTCAGCATTTCTAGAGGTTTGCAAATTTTACTGATGTCTAAAACAACCAGATCCTTGTTTTATTGATTTCCTCTACTGTTTTTCTGTATCAAACCATATTGATTTCTCCTCTTACCTTTATTTTTTTCTGTTACTTGCTTTTGACTTTAATTTTTCCTTGCATCTTGAGCTGAGTCTTATGTTATTATTTTTATATTTTGTGCTTTCCTAATGTATGCCCAGGTGTTTCAATTTTTTATTTTATGAAAAAAATACAACAAAATTTCATAATCAAATAGTATGAGAATAACAAGCTATTCACTGTGCATTCCTGTCTTCAAAGTAGTTACTCAGAGTAAAAGTCATAAGCCAAAAAAGATTCTTACAAAAAAGAAACAAACAGATAATTATTTAAATCTTTTTTTTTTCTTTCTTTTTCTGGGGATACTGAAGGTTGAACACTTGATCTTGTGCTTCCAGGCAGGCAGGGTGCCACTGAAGTACATCCCTGGTCCCCGAGTCTCTCTTTCAATGAAATAAAATAAATGAGTTGTCTTAGGGACTTTTCTCTTGTTGCTGAGACAGAATATTCAACACCAAAAGTTAAGGGAGGAAAGGCGTATATAGCTCAGTTTGTAGAAGTTTCAGTCCAGAGCTAGTGGCTTCCAAGGCAGAGTGGTCCATGGAAGAAGGACAGCAGTTTGTGGGGACCGAAGGCAGCAAAGCAGGCGAGGAACTTGAACAGCCTCTGTCTGCCCCTTTCAGCTTACGTACTTAGGGTGGGCAGCAATCACTCCCTTAGTCCTAGTGCCCTTGAGACTGGCATGCACCATGAATCGGTTCCAGCGCCACAAACTGCAGACTCAGCCGTCTCTGAACAAGTCCCACCTATGACCGCGCAAGGCTTTGAATAACATCTAAACACAGGCCTTAATAGTAGCGATATAAATGAAATAAATTAACATATATTTTTAAACAGTAGAATTTGTAATTTGAATAAATATTTGAAATTCTCCCTACTGTATTATAATTTTTATCTTAACACTGTTTAAGGTATGTAACCCAAAATTTAACTTTCTACTTCAGTGACTCTTTAAAAATCTCCAGAGGCACTTGCTCTTTGACTTATGAGTTATTTTAAGTTTATTGTTTAGTTTCCAAGTGTTTAGAGAATTTTTTTGATGAACTTTGGTTAGTGATTTCTAGTTTTATTTTCAGTGATGTGGAAGAATATATTCTCTATGATTCATATTTTTTGGAATTTGCTGAGGATAATTTCATGGCCCAGGATCTGACCTGTCTTCATCCGTGTCTTGTGAGCAGTCTATATTCTTCTGATGGTGGGTGAGGTGTCCTAGAAACTTTGGTTAGATGTTCCTAAGGAATGTTGGTATTGAGTTCTGCTGTATCTGATGATTTTTGTATAGTTGCTATTTTGAATATTTGGGTTGGCTTTGGATTCTTTAAATAGAACTGAATGTACATATTCTCTTTCTATTAAGTTTTGCTTCACATATTTTGCAGCTCTGGGTTTGTTTGTTTGTTTGTTTTGGTGCATACATATACATAGAAGATTTCTATGTTTTCTTACTGGATTGAATTTTTTAATTTACAAGATGCCTGTCTTTATGCCAAGTAGTAATTTTTTTTGTACCAAAGTACATTTTACCTAATATTAATGTAAACATCCCTGATTTCCTTTGATTAATGTTTGCACAGTGTATCTTTTATATTCCTTTACTGTCAACTTGCCTATATTTTTTAAATGAACTGATATAGTTGGATCATTTTTACCTCTGTAGAAAAAAAATCTGTCCTTTTTATACTCCTTAGTTTACTGTAGCCAAAGTCAGCCATTTCTTGTTTTTATTTCTTTCATTTCTTTAACCCCCTCACTTTCCTAGAGGTTATGCAATTCTTTCTTCCTAATTTACTTTTCATTTTAATATAATTCTTGGACTACATCTGTTTTCTCAATGGTCACTCTAGTTTTTGTATTTTGCATATTAACATCACTGCCATGATTACTCTTTATCACTTGGAGTGAAAAATTCTAAATTTATCTTTTTAACTTTCCTTCCTATTGCAGAAATATGTCAACTATTTTCGACACATACATTCAAGACACATCAGGCTCTATTTTTTCAACTATTAACCACAATTTGATAAACTTCAATGGGAAAAGAAAGTCTATTGTATTTACTCACATTTTTGCTTATTGTGCTATTTTCTTTCTTCCAGATATTCCAAGATTTCTTCTTTTATCATTTTGTTTCAGTTCAGAGGATGCTCTTTCCTTTAGGGAAGATCTCCTGGTGATTAGTGCTCCTGATATTCTCTTATCTGTGACTATTTTGACTTTTCTTCATTTGCTGACTGGTATTTTCACTGTATGTAGAATTCTCTGGTAGGGCTGCTTGCTTTCAGCACCTGGAAAATGCTTCACTTCCTTTTAGCCTTCATGGATTGTCATGAGATTTTTTTCCCATTATTCTTGTTTTTCCATGATAGGTCAAATGTTGCTTCTTCCTGCTTTTGAGATATTTTTTCTACTATGTCGTTAGTGTTCAGGACTTGAACTATGATGTCTGTCCTCCTGTGGATTTCATTGAGTTTATTATTTTGATTCCATTGTTTCTTAAATCTATAAACATATATTTTGTGAAACTTTGAAAGTTTCAGGCATTATCTCTTGAGGACTTTTCAATCTTGTCTGTCTGTTCTCTTATGAACCTCTGCTGATGTGAGCACTAGATCTTTTCATATCATATGGTTGAGGCTGTGTTCGTGTTTTAAGTTAAATTTTTTTTGTTGAGCTAATTTATTTTTTTTTCTTTAACATCACTGATTGTTTATTCTTTGTCTTCCAATCTGCTATACACCTCATCTATTCTTTTGTTATATATTTTTACCTTTGTTCTGATATATTTCATTTGCAAGATTTCCATTTGTTTGTAATTTGTATCTTCTACTTTCTTGGTGAGACTATTTTTGGGGGTTGTGATTTCCCTTCTCAATTTTTCCTTTGTTCATACACATTCTTTACTGTCCACTGACAGTTTTTTGATAGCTACTTTAAAGTATTTGTCAGACAACTCTATTGTCTCTGTCATCTTAGTGCTGGCATCTATGAACCATTTTATTTCACATAGCTCTAGACCTTCCTGGTTCTCAGTATGAGTGATTTTTCAATGTAGACATGGATGTGGGGGTTACACTGTGAGGCCCTGGATTTTATTTAAACCTTTTGGAGCTGGTTACCTCTCACTGACTGATGCTCTGATTCAAAGAGGAGGGGGTGGTTTCTGGTGACTGTGATCCGGCCTAGAAGTCCAGACTCACAGCTTGACCTGCTTTGCTGCTCAAGACTGGGAGATTCAGTGTTCCTTTTGAGTGGGTGTGAATATCCCAGCTCCCCACAGCCCCACACCTCGTTATCGCTGGGTGGTTCTTGAAGTCCCAGGTTCTGACACCACACTAGGGTGTGGGAGCCTCCCTGCCCTACTGCCGTCTGTCTCTGACCATTGGCTCCTCCAGTGGGAGCCAAGGGCTTCTTTACAACCTGACCAGGCTGAAGGACACATTTCCCACTGGCCTCGCTTGGTTTGGGCATGACACTTCTGTGAAGTTTTGCTTGGTAGAAAGGTTATGTCTAAAGTTTCCTCTCTTGCTAGGCTGCCTGTTTACTGATATGTTGGGTAGGGAGAGCAGTACTTTGTTGATTGCTGAAGGGTATTTGCTCTTGCCTGCTGCTGCAGCTCCAAGTCTGGGGCCTGCAAGGCAAGAACTCGCTGCCATGTTTTCCTTGTATCCTGAGGCCTCAGCCAGTCTGTTCCCTTCTCTCCACAGCCCAGAGTCCTTTTCTATTTGTTTTGTACAATACCCAAGGCTTTTAGTTGCAGTTAGAGGGAAAAGTAAGAAAAGTTACATCTATATCATCTTCCAGTAAGCAAAAGTGCTTGCTCAATTTAATTTACTCTATACCCACTTGCCTGAAAAAATTAAAAAAGGAAACAACTAACTCAACACATGCTCATCTTTCTGTTCCAATCCCTCCTCTGCTTTTCCTGGTACTGGGGAGAAGGCTTCTGTCCTCCCCCTGAGACTATACCTCATCTGGGACACCTACTTCTGCTTCCTGGGGGCAGACAGATTCATAGTACTGATCTTTTCTTTCCCTTATACATAGATTCCTCGTGCTAACTAGATTTTTCTATTAGCTTTTAATTGTGTTCAAGCCTTTTCCATTAAATACAAGTCAAATATTCCCGATGTCGCCTCCAGCTATTGCTCTGCTGCCCCTCCTCTTGCTTGAACTTTTAAAAAGAAGATGCCCTTCTCTTCCGTTATTTCAATAATGCTCATTTCTTTCCAAGTGCACCTTTCACTTACTCTTTGGCTATTCCAGTGTGGTTGGATTCCCATCACCCCTTTCGGCAGTAGCTCCTGGGAGAGAGGTGTTTCCTTCCACGGTCTCTCAGCAGCGCCCCCTGGCGCTCTCTGGAATGTGCTCTGCTCTTGGCTTCATGGAGCCCAGACGATACTTTTTTTTTTTTCAACTTCTGTTAGTACACTCAGTTAATTTTCTGTTCTGCTCTGCTCTTTTCAGTTCTAGCAGTGAATATGCTCTCCAGGTTGGTCATATACTCTCTTCTCGCTCACCCCAGTTTCTCTGGACACTGTTTTTGCACCATGTGCAAGTGAGCGCTTATGTCTGGCCTCATCTCCCTGGGCCTGGGTGGAAGGCAAAAGTGCCTGCAGAGCATTATGTCTGGAACCGAGACCTCTGACAGTTCGCTGCTACTCTTTCTTATCACAGAATCATCTTCCCCTGATCTCTGAGTCAGCAGATGGCACGAGCACCCATCAGAGTGTAAAATCCCAGAGCCTCGGTAGGAACATTCCCACCCGACACATCACAGGGTCTCTTGCTTTTACTTTCTAAATAGTTCACCACCCTGCCCACTTGTCACCAGACCCTCTTCCCCCGCGCCGACTCGGACACCATCGTCCTCTCCTGCACAGATATTGCTAAAGCTGCCAAAGCATTTGTCCTACTGCTGTCCTTGGTTTTAACCTGATTGCCACAGTGTAGATGGAAACCTTTCTTCAAAATTCAAATTTGACACCCCCCCACCGTCCATCTGTCTTTCTCAAGCTTCACATCTGTTTCACATCTGTAACTGTCTCCACCATCTCGCCCGTGCTCTCAGGACAGACGTGGCTCCTTCGTGCGGTGTGGGCTCTGCACAGCCTGCTTTACCTCCAACTGCCAGGCTTTTGGCACAGTTTCAGGACAATTTCTGCTTTACCCGCACTGGGCTTCTGCTGACAACGAGGTCCCAGGGGGCTTCTGCTCGGAGTGTTCGCCTTCTGGACTCTCCACCAGCTCATCCATCTCCTCCTGGACGCTTTATCTTTCTTTCACCCTTCAGTTTTTGATTAATCATCATTTTCTGATGTCTCCTTGCAATTTTTTACTTAGTTGGTGCTTATTTATTCCATACCTCTCCCTATGATTTTAAAGCCCTGGCAAGGAATGTCACATGATGAATGTGCTATATCCCCGACTTTCAGCCTCCACAATGGTAAGCTTAAGGAACTTCTTTTAAGGATTATTCGTTCTGGCGCCTGACTTGCAAGCACAAGGACCTGGGTTCGATCCCCCGTGACCACATACAACACTGGGCGTGGAGACTCCAAAACGGCATGACTGATAATAAACCCCAGCACACTCAGGGGACTTTTCATAGCAAAACGTGCGCTGTACTGAAGACAGGACATCTGAAATCTGGGCAGTATGGAGAGACAGAGAGGGGCGGGGCTGCAGGGACTCTCAGAGGGCTGTTGGAAGACTTCACCACTACTGGGCTCATGTGTCTTGAATTTCCCACAATCAGGTGAGAGAGTGAGGGCAGGAAACTGGCAGGGGGCGGGGAACAAAGCAAGACAGAGCGTTTTCCGGTGGGGTGGGAAGGAGGGACGGCGGAGCAGCGCGGAGAGATTAGCGTGAGGCTGGAGGGTGCGCAAGCTGGTTTCCAACATATGTAGTGGGTTTTGTGCAGCGTCCTCCTCATGGCCAGGATGACAAAGGGGAAAACAGGTGGCGGTATTAATCCTGGCTTGGCCATCGTCACAGCCTGTGCAGAAAGAGATTAAGGGATCAGGGAGCTGAGGGAGTTGGTAAACATGTAGTTAAGATGATTGACAACAGCAACCTGGTGGACAGGGAGGAAGTGAAGCTGGGAAGAGGCTGATGGACCAGAAAGAGAAAGCTGCGCTGTGGGAGCGGAGTCCTCCGCGGGGCTCACATTAGGGCTCTGTTGGGGCCGACAAAGGAGAAACTAGTCAGACATGGAAAGGTTAAGCTAGAGATTTCAAAAGAAACAAAAATGTGGGCATAAGAACGAAATATGCACTTTGATGTTAGACACACCTTGTCTTGTCTCTTTTAGTGATGAGCTGTGTGAACTTGGAACTCAATTACTTAATCTGTAAAGTAGAGATAATAATAGCTCCTATGTCAAAAGCTTGTAGTGAGAATTAAGTGGGATAATGCGTGGAAAGCACTCAGCACAGCCGAGAGCATGGCAGCTCTTTGGGAGTAGGTGGATGTTTATACTTTCATTTTTATGAGGATCATGTTATGAACTTCAGGGTGTGGCCATAACAGCAAGTGAGTGAGTTCTGGATTTTGTGCAGAAAATTGGAATGGAAAAGATTTGGAACTGAAGCCAGGGAATAGGAAGGGTGATTCAGAGAGGGGTTTTGGTGGATAAAAGCAGCTTTGCTTTGTCTTCATTACCGATTTCGCTGCTGAGGCTGGAGGCTGGGGATGTTGCTGTTGCAACCTTCTGCCCTACCAAAGCCATCTACCAGAGACAAACCAAGACTCACCCCTCTGGGATCTTCCTTTGTCTGCAAGGACACACGCAAGTCCAGCTTTGTTCCCTTGTAGTCAATCCTTGTATGTCACAGTGCATTCTTTGTATAAAAGGATGCCCAGGTTTTAGGAATGAGACCTTTCTAATTGTTTGGTTTCTGCAATAAATTGGGTCCAAGTCAGCCAAATTTGCTTGCAATTAGGAGACAAACAGCAGAGGCCAGTGAGTAGCATTTTCTCTTGTGTATTTAAATAGTTGGATTACTTGGCGCTCAGCCATACTGCTTCTGAGAAAGCTTTACTCAATTAAGGCTCGGTGTACCTTCAGTGCTGGTAGTCAGTGAAGACCCACGTGGACCTGAGGGAGACTTGCTTCCCAGAAGCGCATGGTCACAGCCCATCCTGCGAAGGAGATGGGAGACTCTGCAAGACAGCACTGGTGCTGCCCCTACTGTTCCGACCATGTCTTACCTGCAGGGCCTCTGTGGGCGGCTAGCAATCTGGTAAAGCCCACACATGCTGGTGCCTATCATAGCCTCAGTGACAGGGTGGAACGTCGTGGTGCCTAGTTTCAGAGAAGGAGGAAATCAGACATCAGCAGTCAGTCCCCACGTAGCAGGGATTGTTCTAGGCTGTCATTGACAGCAGATCATTCAGTCACTGATCCCTTTTATGGCAAGAGAGCTAGTCACACAGGAGGAAATCACAATGGGCCAATTGTTAGAAAATCTAAGGCATGCTTGCTTTTGGTATACCAGTGGGTTTTGCCTGGTGTCTTTGTGTCTACACATATGTGTATGCATGTGTGTATGTTCTTCCAGGGTTTTGTTTTCAGGGCTCTTTAGGAAATTTGGGCAAATTTCACAAAGACTTATGTATTTATTCCTTGAAAAACCACCTATGTGTGGAACATTCAGGGAAAAGATGAGATCTAGGTCTGTAGAGAAGAGCAATGAATATTTAGGGACCAAGGCTTATTGGGGAGACAGTGATGTGTGTTACTGGGGCTGACAGCTTCCCCTGGGCCTGAGGACCTCTGAGGAAGTAGAACTATGAAGACCTCAGGAAACCTCCAGGCAAAATTTCAAGGTGGTGAGTGTATGACATCATGTAGTATTTATCTCTCTGTGCCTGGTTTATTTCACTGAGCAAAGTGCCTTCTACATTTATTCGTGTTTTCACAAGTGACAGGGTTTCCTTCTTCTTAATAGAAGGAAACCAGTGATCTTGTGAGAAGTACGTGTGTGTGTTTGTGTGTGTATCACATTTTCTATGTCCATTGATCCATCAGTTCTATCTTCATAAACCTGATCAATAAATATTTCAATGCTTCAAGAAGACTGAAGAGCAAATTCTACCCATTTCATATCTAACAGGGCTGCTGCATCCAGCAAGGGTTCCAGCCATCTTTTTCTTTGTTGGAAACAACCTGAAATGAAGTGAGAAGACAGAGGAACCCTAGGAGTACTCAAGGAAAGTCCTGGGATAGAATGTGTGGGGGAAACAGAGGGTTTCAATGAGCTAATTGGACATGTCCATGTCTTGCTTCTTGGCAAGAAAAAAGAAGCAAAGTCAGGAGTGGACATTTGGGGGACATAGCATCCCTGTTCACACAGGACTGAAAGTATTAACCCTGGAAATCCTTCATTGGAGATGGGTTGAGAATGAGGCATCAGTCTCATTTCCACGAGGAGCTCAGGATGAGGGCCAGGGAACTGCAGAACCAAGGGCTTCTCACGTGGTCAAGTATCTCACTCACCCTACATTCCTCAGTAGGAAGCAGGAAGAGGAATTTGTGTTTTGTGTGTGTCCTGAGGGGAATTTACTGGGTTTGAAGAGAAGACAGAAGAAACTATCGTCATGGAACATTTTCAAAGAGCTCATTTGCATGACAGTCCCTCCCTTAACATTTATGTGCAGGATTGCTCATATTTTTTCTTGTTTTTGAGACTTAAAAAATTAATTGTTGAGATACTAGGACATGTGTTCTAGTGTGGATGTGGCTGGAAGGAGCATGGCTGCTAAGAAGACAGATATGGCTGAAGGAACTTTCTTGCTAGTGGGCTTGTGAGAAGTCTCAAGTCTCTGGAGTCAGGTGCCTCCTTGTCCCAGTGTGTCCTTCAAGGAAGAAAAATGACGGGAATGATGCTCCTTGCATTTGAATCATCTGAGCTTGAGAACGCTGAATATTCTCAGAAGAGCTGACCCTTTGAGGTGAATTTTATTTTATTTCATTGAAAGGAGCAATAAGCGCTTGTCTTGAATTTCTGCAGAGAGCGTTGACCATTCCAAGCAAATAAGACAGAAATAAAGTGGAATAGGATGTGCTGTAGTCAAGTCCACGAGTGCCTGTCGAGACTTACTTCTTCTTTGTTTGAAAGAGGATAATTGGCCCAGAAGAGAGAAGGTGCCCTTGGGTATGGAATCTATTCTTGTTGGAGGTGGTTGGCAAGCTTTTAATCAGGTGGGAATACACACACCTTTGTGTCTACTGCTCTTCTGAAATCCGCACGTCCCCATTGGGAAATTAACCATCTCCGATGGAATTAACAAGGAAAGGCCCTTTTCAGAAGCAGCTCCAGGAGAACTGCAGAGCCCCTTGGGAGTTCCCTGAGTGATGGCTTCAGGAAACTCATGAAGCCTGGAGCCCTTCTCCCACCTCTGAGTGAGAAATCATAGCCAGACTGGCCTAGATGCCAAGCATGCTGCCTTTCTGTAGGACAACTCAGAGACCGATGTTTGAATTGATAGAATTATGGGTGGAAGAATGCAAAATGGTCATCTGTGTATTGGAGAGTTACAAAATCTACCTGAAGGTTGTAGGCCTGGAGCTCACTGCAGAATCTAGTGTGTGTTCATGTTACAAAGACAAAAAGTTTGTGTTGGAAGGTAGAAAAATATGGTAGATTCCAGAAAGAACTGGAGTCCAACATCCAAAGACAGTGGTTAAGGCTGGAGCTCCTCTGAAGAAGGGAAAGGAAAAGCTCTTTCCCTTTTATTCCACCCGGGCTACAAGTCTATTGTTTAGAATCACTCATATTTGAGGTGGCTCTTCCTTCTGTTTGTGGTCCTCATGTCAGCCATCCACAGACACGTCCAGAACTGTGTCCTGCTTGTCCACTAGGCTTCCTTAGTCATTTTAAGTATCTATCACAATTAACTATCAAACTACAGAAATCTAAGAAATAAATATAATGCATTAATATTGTTTAGATCCTGAATCTAGAATAATCAAACAATATAAACAACAAATCAGCCATAGAGATATTTTAACAGCAAATAACTGAATTCACATATAAAGTGGATAGTAGATGTTATTATGAGATCATTGTTATAATAATGATAGTACAGTTATGCTGGAGAAAGCTTTTGTATTTAGAGGAAATATATGAAACATAAGTGGATATGTTTTGTTTAAAAATGTCTTAGTTAAAAAGACAAATAAAGGAAATATTTTTAAACTATCAAAGAATTCTTTAACAATTTCTAAATGTTTGAAAACCATAGAAAAAATTTTTTTTGTAGATTTCTGCTTCTACCACAATGGACTAATTGATATCAGTTCATCCTTTTTGCTGTAAATATTTAAAAATGGGGGAAATGGGATATAACACAAAACTTCTAGACTATAGAATAGATAACAGAGCAGTAATATACTCCCCATGAGCTGAGCCCTGGATCCCCCTGCATTTGCCTGGGGTCACTTTCTGCATTGGGATGCTGGGACATGAAGACCTAGGAAAGCTATATGCTTAGAACAAGAGAGATGATGTAAATCAGAGGTTCTGGAAAGGGAGGGAGGCAGAGAAAGCAAGCCAGGATATCAGAGAAAAAGGAGCCGTGCAGAGACAGGGTGTGCGAGTCTGAGGCAGGCGTCTTAGGGCTGGCTGACATGCCAAGACTTGGGCGGATAACACGCTGGGGTCTGTAGACCCAGTAGATTTCTGAGACTGGTGGCCAGAGGCATAGATGGTTCAGGTGGCTGGAGTGAGGAGATCCATTGAAACTCCTGGGCTCTGAGAGTCAGCTGACATCCTAGAATGACAATTGTTCAGGAGCAGCCTAGATCTCCACATGCACACGCACCATTCAAGTCATGTGAGAGAGAGGGAGGGTGAGATTAGTAGAAGATCCAGAGGAAAATGTGGAAAGATAATGCGAATGATAGCTGACTTGTCAGTAAAACTATAATGGAATCCAGAAGATAGTATGACTCTGACCATGTAGTTTATAAACAGCTGAATTTCTAGGAAGGTTCCCAAGTGTCTATCTGAGCCTAAACTCAGAACAGAGCCCTGCTTAGTAGCCATTTGGTGATTGAAGATCACATACTATACTTTATGTTCTGGGGAGAATCAGGATCTGAACACGGGCTGGGTCAGGGCTGTTCCTGCTCCAGCTACCAAGATAAACAGCCCCTGGGAAGGTGACGCTGCTGCCCGGAACCTCACCAGTGAGCTGATCGGCAGTCAGCCATCAGGACTGAGCGTCTCGGGCAGGCTCCTGTCCCTCCATTACATAGGCCAACCGGGGTGAGCACCAGTGAGAAACCTCCCCTCTGCCCTCCCTGTCATCCCGCCCCTCCCCCTCCCCTCCCTGCCCCTCTCCCTCCCCTTTGCTCCTCCCTGCCTCTCCTTTCTTCCTCCTTCTTTCTTCCCCCTTCCTTTCTTTCTTTTCCTCTCCTTCTCCTCTTTCCTTTTTCCCTTCCCTTCAAAAACCTCTTTTTTTTCCTTGAGTTCTTTTCAAGTAATTTTTTAAATTGACAATAGTAAAACATTATCTTTAAAGTGCTTGGATATGGATGTACACATACACTCACTATTATAGAACTAGAAAAATATTCTGCAAAACAAGAAAAGTATAAAAGCACTTCTACAGATACAAATAGAATCCGTATTCAGATCTCTTCAGAAGAGAAAGTTGAGACATTACTTCAGGCTACTGAGGACCGATGAAATCCAGATTTGTGCAAAGAAATGAAGAGTCCGGATAATAAGAAAATATACAGGGAAGTGTGAAAAGCGAGCTCCTTTTTCTTTTCCTCATTTCTTTAAAAGCCGTAACTTCTGAAGCAATAATATTGCAAAGGGCAAGAGTCAATGAAATATGCTGCAGCTAATTCTCATTTTCATGGTGAATTAGTGTAGTATTTTTGTGGAAGTTAAAGATCCTTCTGAAATTCATAGAACAACCACAACATACAGTATGTTTGTAGTCTTCAACATACAGGTTTTATATGATTTTTGTTATTTTTTCAAATATTTTCCATGGGGTGATCGGTGGTGGTACATTGATTATAAATTGTTGGCCAGATTTAATTGACAAGCATTAGAAGTGTAGTTGGCTTTCACATATTTACAGGGTCACCCATAAACTTACCAAATTTGCTTTTTAATTTTTCTTTCCTCTTAAAAAAGTAGGCTCCATTGGGTTTTCCACGTATATAATCATTATCTAAAAACAGCAACTAATTTCTTTATGTCTTCATTTCCAGCTAATGTTTATCTATTTTGTTCTTCCTTTTCTTCCCTTCTCTCCTTCCTCTTGTGTTTTGCTGGTCTGGACTTTTAGCATAATGTTAGATACAAATTAGGATAGGATAGCAGATATTTTTATCTTCTTCCTGCTGTTAGCAGAAAAACATTCAATTCACCATTAAGTGTAATATTAGCTACAAGATTTTTTGTTTTTGTTTTTACTCTATAAATGTCCTCTTTCAGAAAGAGGAATTTCTTGTGTGCTCCCAGTCTCCTGAGTTATTCTCATGAAGAGGCTGTCAATTTAATCAAATGCTTTTCTGCACTTACTGAGTTGATCATTTTTTTCCTCTTCATTCTGTTGATGTGGTGAATTATATAGCTTGATTTTTCAAAAGTTAAAGTAACCTTGCATTCCAGAGATAAAGTACATTTGGTCATAAGTTATTATCTTTTAAGAATATTGCTGGGAAAGATTTAGTAATAGTATATTCAGGATTTATGTCTAGATTAACGGAAAGCATTGATCTGTAACAGTTTTTCCTTATATGTCTTTGTCGGTTATTAGTGTCAATATTTTCTCACTTTCCTAAAATATGTTCAGAATAGCCCCTCTCCCCTTTTTATTCTGAAAAAAGTTTGGTAGGATTTGCATTATATCTATTATTATCTATCGCACTGAATTGTTATAAAGTCACAAATGCCTGAGATTTTTGCAGAAAGACTTTTAGAATAAATTCCATTTTAAATCAATATTGAAATTTAACAGATTTTCCTTTCTTTTTGTGTTAACTGTGATAAGATTTAACCTTCCACTGTCCATTTGATTTATGTTAAAGAATTCATTGTCATAACATTCTTCATAATATTTCTTTGCTATCCTCTTACTATTTACAAACTATAATTATGGTCTGTCTTTTATTCTGCTGTTGGAAATTAATGTTTCCTCTCTTTATTTTAACTTGTCTTACTAGATTTTCACCCATTTTATTATTGCTTTCAAAGTTACAACTTAGAATTTTTTCTATTTGTCATTTTTCTATTTTGTTGATTTCTAACATTTTATTGTTCCCTTCTACTTATTTTTTAACATGTAATTTTCTTTTTTTTATAGCTTCTTTATATGGAAGCCAGGATAATTGATTGTAGACCTTTCTTCTTTTCTAGTGTAATCATTTAAAACTACTTAATTCCCTCTAAATACTTTAGCTCTGACCTCTAGATCCAAAAATGTGTTCCCGTTATCACTCTTTGATGTGCTTTGCCATTTTCGAGTTCCTCTTTTGACTAATGGATTAAAGTGGTATTACCAAATTGTGAACAGTTTGGGGTTTTCTGCATACCTTCATGCTATCGGTTATGTTATCTACATGTGCCTTCAGGCCTCAAGCTCTCGAACATGGGCTCTTTAGAACTAGGGGATCTAGGATATGATGCTGGGACTAAGGAGAACCCACCCTGAGTGTAGGTAGCACCACCCCAAAAGCAGATAGCTTGGAAGGGATGAAAGGAAGAGTTAGGCGGCGGTGGCTGCTGCTGCTGCTGCTTGCTGCCTTTTGCCTGCCTTGCTTTGCCATGGCCTTTTTCTCCTTGATGGCCCTCTGCCTTATTACCCTTCCTTGGAGCTAGCTAACTATGGACTAAAACCTCTACAAACTATAGAATGAACTTTTCCTTCTTTATTTGGGGTGTTAGGTATTTTTATCTCAGCAATGAGAAAGGTAGATATGATATTATGCATTTTTAATTTCAACCATATGGGTTGGAAAAATATTCTGAATAATTTCATTCTTTTATATTCATCTAAATATGTTTAATGATCCAGGATATTTTGGTGTAGCACATTGACTGTCCTCACACAATTGGAAGTAATTATGCTATGAGGGTTTGAGGTGAGGCATTCTGTAGATACCAGTAAGGTTAAGATGAGGGATGTGTTTATCAAATCTTGTATTTTATCAGTTTCTATGTACAGATCTTATCAGCTACTCAGAGAGGAGTGTAAACATACCCAGCACAGTTTCTCTGAGTTCCCGCTGCCCTGCTCTTGGACTCTCAGCTGCTGAGAGCTAGTTGGCCACCACAGACCCATCTCTCAGTGCCTTTGTTCTGCCTATGAGAAGGGGCCACCATGCATCTCAGTGAGATCTCCCTGCAACTTCCTGCCCAGCACTTGCCGTGCTACTCAGGAGGCCTCCATGCACCCTCACAGGGAAGGATGGCAGGAGGTTCAGACTTGTTCTGTGTCAGCAATGCTTCAAAATTTCCAACTGTCAAGCTAACTGATGTTTGGCTTTGGCAAGTTTAAAATTAAAAGTGTTTATATTTTCTCCCAAAACTCATTCAAGATGGATTTTTTCCTCTTCACATTTCTCATACTGTACTTATGAGGAATTCATTTCTTTTATCTTATAATGTGCTTACCCACTTCTGGAATTTAGTGGATTTACATTCTCTAGTTTCTAATCAGTTTTGTGGAGGGGAAAAACCTTATTTGCATAGCTAGCTTGTTTTGGTGATTTTCCAAATTAAGCAACTTTGTCTAATTTTCTAAATGCTAAGAAAGAGAATATACTTCTCCAGTTGATTTTTCATCTTAGGAATTGCTTTATTACATCTATTTTTACAAACATAAAATAGTTATTTTGGTCAAAATCAAACATATTTAAAAAGTATGCTAAGAGAATTTTACTTGATCTCTTTTTTCCTTTTAAAAGAAATGACTACATTGCCTCTTTTATATTTTTCTGTTTCCTTTTCTTTATATGGAAGACAAAATCCTAAAAACTCTTCTATGAACACATTGGTTGTAAACCTAAAAGTATTAAAAACATTTTCTATAGTAGAGAAAAGTGCGCGAAGATAAAAGTAATCTAATCATGTAAAGAATAATCATGTATAAGCACATTACTGTGATCTCTACATTTTCTAACAAATAAAGTTGCCAGAAACCCTTAATTTCCATCAGTTATTATGCTTTTATTTTCTCCTCAGATATTCCAAATTTTACTATTACAGATAAGTTCTATCCTTCTGAAATTTTATCAGTGAAAATGTACAAACATTCTTTTGTGCTTGGCTTACTTACTCAGCAGTATATTTGTCACCAGGCGTGGTGGCTCATGCCTGTAATCCCGGCACTCAGGAGGCAGAGGCAGGAAGATGCTGTGTGTTTGAGGTTAGCCTGGGCTTCACAGTGAGTTCAGGGTCAGCTTGAAATACAAAGCGAGATCCTGTCTTAAAACAAACAAACAAACAAACCCCATATATTTGTCAAAGTCCACCATGTAAAGTCTAGGTCATTTATTTTTGATATATAGTATTTCATTGTATGACTATATGGAATTTATTTTTCTATTGTTTTCTTCATAGAAACTACATTGGAAATTATATTTTTTAATTTTTAGGAAAAACTGTTCAAAGAGGAAGGGAAACTGTGAGGGTAGGGGAAAGAAAAGAAGGGAAAGGAAAAATTTTGATGGTAAAAAGGAAAAAACAGAAACAAAGTTATATAAACAAAGTATATGAACAAAGTGTATATATATATGCTATATATATGTGTGTGTGTGTATTTATATATAGGCTTACACACATGCACACACAAATATGGGGTGGAGGGGTTGGTCAGGGGAATCAAGGTGTGTCACATACAAGTGCAAATTTTCTTTTTTTTTAGTTTTTTTTTTTTGAGCCAGATTCTTACTTTGTAGTTCAGGCTGGCCCTGAGCTCAGCCTTGAACTCACATCACAGCAATCCTCCTGCCTCTGCCTCCTGAGTGCTGGGATTACAGGCGTGAGCCACCACGCCCGGCACTGTGGTATGTGGTACTGGTTGCTGCTGGGCGTGAGTCTCTATATCCAGTATTGTATGTAGTTACCGAAGATCAAACCCGGGTCCTTGCACTTGCAAGACAGGCAGCGGAACCACTGAGCTAAATCCTCACCCCACAAGTGCAAATTTTCATAGATGAATAAAATCATAATGTATATCTAAAATATCTCACTAAAACCAAAAGAAGCCTTCATGGACTGGTGAAGCTGGGTGTGCTTATGGAGGACTCACACAGAGCCCAGCAAACTGAGGGGAAGACTCAGGTGGAGGGTACTAGCCAGTAGGGTTATAACTACAATGGAGAAAAAGAAAGAAAGAAGAAGAAAGTGTTCAGAGGAGTTCTGGCGTTTGCCGCTGTCCGGATATCTGTCTCCAGGGTTCCGGCGCAGTCACCAGCCTCCCAGCATGCTCCTCCAGCTTCCTGATGAGAACTTGCCCCAGACTGCAGTGAGCTCAGGGCTTGGACTTTTGACCTGGTCCCTGCAGATGGCCAGTTTGTATTCTTCCACCCCTGATTCTACAGGGGGTCATTGTTTGCCCACTTAATACATCCTTTATTTATGATATATTGAAAAGTAAATATATTATTCCAGTCAACCTCAACTGACGTAGAGACTCAGCTTGCTTTCCCTGATTAACATGAAGCCAAGTTTTTATTTCTGAGAAAAGTGAACATCCAATCCTTCCTTCTGAAGCTGTTACCTCCACATGGTCTACCCATCACACCATGATTCTACAGAGCATACTCCCCCACCCAGGGTTAGCTATTGTTTCTACGTTTCCTTTGCTCATAAGCATTGTAATAGATACCACACTGGGACAGAGATTTATGCCAACTCCTTGTGCAGTCTTGGTGTCCTCCTGACTTGATGCCTTTACACAAGTTAGATTGGAATCTTGTCTGTGTATTTCTAATGAGGTAATGGGGATGATAATATTCACCTGAATATTATAATGAAGTATTTATGTATGTGAAAGATCAGGAAATCAGACAAAATGAATAAACTGTGAGACATAAATTTTATTCTGTTTGTGGGATACTCAATATAGCTGGCATGGAAGAATATTACTCAAGACATCTTGGGTATTAGCAAGTCTTAGCAAAGAATGTGCCTGTAGCGTTAAGTACATGTAAGTCAGAACACAAAAATTATCCTTCTTTATAATGCAAATACATGTAAGAGCTGAGGCTGAAAGTAAGTCCACATTGGTTTAAAAAAAAAAAAAAGCAAAATTAAGCCCATCAGCATGTATTGGGTTTTAGTGAATCTGGCTTCACTCACCCCTAATTTAGAGTCTCCCAAAGTTTGCAATTAAAAGCTACAGCTGAACAGTAGCTGAACACTGACTCATTATAAGCGAGTTTCCAAAGCTCAACAAAAACCACCTAAATTATAGATCTCAGCTGTTCTTTGGTTTTGGCAAATCAATGTTTTTAAAGGCTAAGTGTGTATTTGGGAATGGGATTGGGTATTATTGATTACTGAGTATTTATGTATACAAATCTTTTACTGCATTTCAGAGATAAAGATGTGCATTAATCAAATTTCACCACCCAGTTCAGAGTCCTCCAGATTTTTAAACTCACCCCTAACCCCATTTCCTTACTCTACCACAGTAATCCTAGGGTGTAAAATCTTCCACTCTTAGGGTGGACATTTATTTTAACAGCTGCATATTGTGATGGAGCCTGTCAGGGCCCTGCAGCCTCCCTAACCTGCAGTCAGGGTTGCCAGCTAAGACGCCCAGCTGCCCCTTCTGTGGGGTGCTGTCCTTGGGGGACAGGGGACCCCTGTCCTGCTGGTACTTTTCTGGCTCCCTTGTTCTTCCTCTCCCCGGAGAAAGGCACTCACAAGAGTCCTTCTCTTGCAGTCTGATTTTAGAGTCCCTCCTAAGACATGGGTTTGTTGAAGAATTTAAGAACTCGACTAATATATACAAATCTGTTGTATGAATGTGTGGTAAAGAAAGCAAGATTGATCATAATTACTGCAGAAAGAAATTAGAGGAAGAAAGCTGCTTCCAGAGAGAGCATGACTGAGTAAACATAATCCTGATCAAAACAAGCTATTTAGTCACAGAGACATCGGCTCCAAAAGGAGGATAGGATGGAAGCCCCGAGTAAGTTGCAGGATTCATTAATTCATCATTGATATATACATATACATCATATATATATATATCTGTATATATGTATATATATCTGTATATCTGTATATATATATATCTGTATATGTGTATATATACATCCGTATGTATATACACACACAGCCCTACATAAACATATATACATATATATGTATATATGCATATATATGTAATATTCATTAATTCACCTCCAATATCTATCACGCTTAGAGCAGGCTGCACATGCAGGAGGTGATGAATACGTGCTGAATGAATGGAAAGTTGATGTGTGACAGTTGATAATCACAGAACGAATGGAAAGAAATTTTTCAGTCAATGCTTTTGGAACAATAGCTTATCCATATTAAAAAAATGTATTGAATCCCATCACCATCCTATAAAAGCAAATCGTTTCCAGTCAACTAAAGATCTAAATGTGAACAGTAAAATTCTAAAATGTTTGGGCGATAATATATTGCAAAATAGTTTCACGACCTTGTTATTGGAGGATGTTTCAAAAATATATCAGGAAAAATTTGAGAAATAAAGAGATGGATTTAAAGATTTTAATTAAAAAAAGTTTCTCTACTCAAACCATAAACATTTAAAAGTTAAACCACAGAGCAGGAGAGATATTTACAATATATAAAGCACAGGGTATTAATATTCAGTATATATAAAAATTACTATAAATCAGTAAGAAAAAAACTTATGAAAACTGAAATATAGACAAATGATGTGAACCAGTAAACCCCAAAGAGTCAATAAATATAAGTTATGATTTGCAGCTTGAGAAAATTTTTCATATTCACCAGACAAATAAAATTAAAAAACAATAACCAGCAGCAATTGCTGAATGTGCCATGTGTTGGCAAGGATGTCAACAAAGAACGAGGCTACATACATTTACACAGCGCTTTGAGACTGTAGATAAGGACTACCACTCTGGAGAATTACTTGCCAATATCTAGTCAAATGTAAACGCTTACATCATAGGAATTTCTATAGGCTCTGATTTTATGCCATAGATGAAGACATGAGAACAAGAAGACAACTACAAAAATGCCCATTTCAAAGTTTTTTGTAGTGAAAAAAGCCTAATGCAGTCTGTCCACGAATAACACAAGGACACAATATATGATATACTTGTACTGTGAAAAACTACCCTAAAGGGAAATATACTAGAAGTATCAAGCTAGTCACGAGGACATGCCTATGATCATGCATTTTAGGAAAGATTTAAAAATAGAAAATGCTATTATACAGTATCTTTGCACAAATATATGTGTGGCGAGAGTATATAAATATACATAATCAACAAAGTCAGACTAATTTTAGACTCTGGTCAGAAGTAAGAGAAATATGTTCTTGGAGGTTTAACTTTTTATTTTTCATACAAACACTCCTATAAATATTTAAAAGCGAGCAAATTTTCTTGAGGTAGAAAAAATTAATTTATGCTACTTTCTTCTACATACTTAAATTTACATTACATGTGTCTATAGAGGTGTTCGTAAGACTATGCATGTTTGCATATATATATACATATGTGTGTGCATGAGACATAAAGTTTAGTTTTCACTTTATTTCCTCAAATTTGCTTGCTTTTACTATTTGCCTGTGTTTCTCTAAGCATAGCTTCAGTGTTTCTGATTGCCATATTATCTACTAACATTTATCTCTCTGAATTTACTTTCATTTTTCTAGTCATGAATAAACAAATGCCTTCTGTCCTTTTACCTGGCCTCTGGTAGTCACCAACTGGAATTTTCTTTAGGAACTCTGAATTGTGGAAAACACGCACATCTAACTTCACTGGTTACACTCGAAGAGTTCTAAGTCAGAGAGCTCCATGTGGCATCTCCTTTTACCCTCTGCTGGTAGTCAGTGATGGATTCTATCGTCCCATCGTCATCCCAGCATGTCACTGAGTAACAAAATCTATAGCATTTTTAATTGAGAAGGAATTCTTAAATGTGATACAGCAAAATCAGTCCATTTTCATTTCATATAATGGATTTTTGGCACCTGGTTTAGGAAGTCCACTTCTAGCCCAAATTTCCAGAAACATCTTGAGTGAGAAGTAATTGTTCTAAAGATTCTAGCAGGGTTTCAGTTCCTCAAATGTTCTTGGCAAAGAGTGCCTCTCCTCTGTCTGGGAAAGGGGTCTTTCTGCACCACAGAGATGAGTCAGAGGGAGTATCCACAGGGTGCCCTCCAGGCCGTGAGAGCACATGTGCTGCCTGTAGCACTGACCAACTATGGCTGGTCCCTGATGACACTCTGCCAAGTGAGTGAGAACTGCGAACGAGTCTGAACTCAGCAATACAGCCTGGCGAGGTTCCCACGCATAGTATGGAGAGGATGGACAACATCCCTTTTCCCTCCCCTTCACTCAGTCCACAGTGGAATTACATTATTTCGGGACTGTAGGAATCAAAAGTGAATGTCAATCAATTTCTCAAGTGCCTTAGAACATCTTAATTGATGAATTAAGATGATCTAGAATTTTTGAGGGGGGATAAAACTAGCTACCAAGTATGTTATTCTCTTCTACTTGTAATACAGATAAATTCTCAAGCTCTGTGATTGAACACAACAGAAACATTTTCACCCATGTAAAATCCAACCAAGTGTTTCTGATAGGATGGTTTCCAAGCAATTATTCCAGAGCCTGGGCTTTGTTTAATCTTGTACTTTTCTCCTTTTTAATTTCTTGATATCTATCTAATCATCATCTAGACAAGAAGAGAAAGTAGAGAATCACTACCAGGGCACTTTATGGACCAGGTCCTAATATCATCCATGTTACTTCTACATGTGTACTCTCTCTTTGCTGGAAATTAGCCTCCTGGTCAAATGATAGAGAAGAAGGCTATAGAGTACAGTCCAAGTAGGTTCCTTGAAGACACAAAACCTTCTAGCGAACATAGCAATCTCTGCCACATCAGGAACACCTAATCAGCTATTAATTATATAAACAATATAAATAAACTGGGTGTGGCCTATAATCCCAGTGCTCAGGAGGCTGAAGCAGGAGAAATATCACATGTTCAAAGCCACCCTGGGCCAAATATTGAGTTCAAGGCAGCCTGAACTACATAGTGAGACCCTGTCTCAAACAAAACAAACAAACAAACAAACACAACAATGTGACTAGGTTAAAAATGCTTCCTCGCTAACAGATAATCATCCATTATTTCCTTGCAGGAACAAAAAGTCTGTTAGTATTCATGTATCTTTATATGGCTATAGCCTTAAAGAATTTGTGCTTGGTTAGTTTCTCCTTCCCTCCAGAGCTTGCTTCTCTTCTTTCCTGCATTTCCCCTTTCTCTTTTCTTTTCTTCCTTGTACATTTCTTGAGAGCAAGAATACAGAGATCAGTAAGACAACACTTTACATTTCCTCCCAAGAAGTTCCTTCAGTGCAAGTGTGAACAAGTAACCAATCACAAAGCACAGCATGACAATGGCGTGATGGAAACACACAGCCACATGGCTGCCCTTATCCAGGCAAAGTTCAGTAGAGAAAGTGGCACCCGAACTCAACATTAAAGCATAAATAAAAGCTGGTGTGGACAAAACAGAGTTCAAGAGCATCCCATAGAGTGGGTCCACCACTGTCAATGGCCCCAAGGCAGGAGATGACAGAAAGTTCCGGGATGAGCTCATGGTCTAGGTTGTTGGGAAAACTACAAGAGCTGAGTTGGAGGAATTCTGATGAGAACAAATTGTGAAAGAGAGTTATCTTTGTTAAGGATAAAAATTTTAAACATAAGAAGAGCCACTGAAGTGTTTCCAAGAGTGGAGTGCTATGGCCAGAACTCTGTTTGAGAAAGATGACCCTGGTCTCTGTGAATCAAGGTCTTGAGACAGATAGTTTAAGACAAGAGCCCAGGCAAGGGACAGGATCTGTATGAGAGAATGATGATCTGATGAGGGTTATGAAAAAATCACAGCAAGCAGAGAGGAAGGAGAAAGTTCTGCAGGAATGGAGAGTCTCTTGAGGTGGGAAGAACAGAAGACAACATAACATTCTGAGAAGGGGTGTTTTACTGTCATGTCACATGTAGTCCACGGGGATATAAATCATTGTGGTCTGGAGAAGTAGACCTCAATGCCATTGTAGAAAAGCCTTGGCTGAGAGGTAGAGATGGTGAAACCACGAAGAGGTAGCTAGTGGGAGGTGTTCTGGTCATTGGGGGCAAGACCCTGAAGGATAATGTGAGACCCTTGTCTCTTCAGTTCGTTGCTGTGAAATGAATGTCTCTCCATTATTCTTTCCTGCCATGATGCACTGTGCTGCCACAGGTCCAAGGAAATGGAGCAAATTTGTCATAGACTGAAACCTTCAAAACTGTAAACAAAAGGACACCTTTGTTCTTTACAAGGTTTGAGCATCTCAGCCATTCGTTACAGTCATGGAATGCTAACACATAAATGTTTGATGAATAATGGGTGGGTGACTGGATTCACCGATAGGCATAAACAAATTTTCCCTGTGTTGTTGACCCCTGTGCAACTTTTAGTTTAAATTTTTTTTGAAAACTATTGGAGAAAATGGGGATGAAATTTTCAGTGTGCAGTTCTATGATTTTTTTAAAATTAATAAACTCTAGTCTTCAAAGTTTAAGGTTTTGCAGAAAAATTGAGCAGAAAGTAAGAGTTCTCCTGCGCCACATTTCTTGCCCATCTCTGCACACAGCACCATTCATGTGATATATTTGTTCTAATTGAAGAACACTAGTACATTATTATGAGATGACTTCCATACATTACTTTACAATTAATTCTTTTTATAATACAGGTCGGTGGGTACTGATGAATGCACATGTGCCGTACTGGCATGTTTGAAAGCATGGACAGTGATTCTATTGCCATGGAAGTCCCTGTGATTCACCTATTTATCCTTGCCTTCTCCCCCTGCTGATCCCCAGTGACTGCTGATCTTTTTGTTGTCTTTATAGTTTTTCCCTAATTCAGAAATCATACAGCATGTACTCTTTACAGACTGATCCATAGTAACATGTATTCTTAAGTTCCTATGTGGGTTTTTTGTTTGCTTGTTTGTTTTTTGGAGCTTGGTGGTAATATTTTTTTTTGTCTGAATAATATACCACTGTATGGACAACCAAGAGTATTATTTATCCATTCATTTACTGAAGGGCCTTTTTTGATGCTGCCAAGATGTGATAGAAAAAAAGCTGCTATAAACATTTCTGTGGAGGTTGTAATAGGACATTACTTTTCAGTTCACTTGCATAAACTAAGTTGGTGATTTTTAGATTTTCAGTGAGACCATGTTTAGCTTTGTGAAGAACTGACAAATTGTATTGGAAAATGGCTATACCAGTAGCATTTTGTGTTGCTACCTCAATGCCTGAGAGTCCCTGTTGCTTCTATCTTCATCAGGATGTAATATTGTCAGAGTTGTGGATCTTAGAGATTCTAACAGGTATATAGTAGACTGTCATCATTAATCTGACTTCTTAAGGATCCATGTCTGTGAATACCTTTCCTTGGTGCTCCATATCCTCTGTGTATCCTCCTTGGTGAATTTTCTGTTCAAATATTTTGCCCACTAACTTAGTTATACGTCCCCTATTTTTGAATACTTTGGATACCAGCCATTGGATATCTGTCAGGTAACTATTTTCTTCTAACCTGTGACTTGTCTTTTCGTTCTCTTAGTTATATTTTCTTAGGGTAGAAGTTCTTAATTTTAATGCAGACTAGCTTATGAATTTTCTATGAATTAGCACTTTTGTGTTGTCCCTTAAAAAGTTACAGCCCAGGGGCCGGGGAGTTAGCTCAGTGGTTCCAGTGCCTGTCTTGCAAGCACAAGGGCTCGGGTTCGATTTGCCGGTAAGTACATACAATACTGGGTGTGGAGATTCACCCCAGCAGCAATCAGTACCACATACCACAGTGCCTGGCGTGGTGGCTCACACCTGTAATCCCAGCACTCGGGAGGCAGAGGCAGGAGGATTGCTGTGATGTGAGTTCGAGGCTGAGCTTGGGGCCAGCCTGAACCACAAAGTGAGACCCTGTCTCAAAAAAAACCTAAAAAAAAAAAAAATTAAAAAAAATTAAAAAAAATTAAATAAATAAAAAAAGAAAAAGTCACAGCTCAATCAAATATCACATTATCTTCTGTGTAATCTGCTAGAACTGCTATAGTTTTGATTTGTGTTGTGTTCTCTGCTATGTTCTGAGTTAATATTTGAGAAAAAACAGTTTTTGGACTTGGATTCTTTATATATATATATATATATATATATATATATATATATATATATATGAATGGCCAGTTGTTTCAACATGATTAGTTGAGAAGACCAACGTAGGGTTTGGCTTGCTCCTTTGTCAAACATCAACAGATTCTGTTTATATGTGTTATTTTTGAGCCATCTATTCTGCTCCATTCATCAACTGTTTTTTTTGCCCAAACTGCACTCTTACTGGAATTTCCATGAATTTCAATACTTACAGATTTATGTAAACATGACTGTGAAGAACATATAGAACGAACTCCCTCCTGCTCGCCCTCTGCCTACAGCCCTGCCCCCGCCCCGACACAAAACCACTGGAAAGTACCATTTTGGATCTCTTATTTAAGCACTACTCTTTTGTTTTGTTTTGGAATGTTATATGAGATTAACCTCTGTTACTCAGCATAATGCTTTCTGACTCCTCAATGCCCTCAAGTTTCAGGAGTATCTCCTTAGGACGGCCCAGGGTTATCTCCCTTGGTTGGGTGCGGTACCCTGTGTTTATCTATCTCCTGATCGAGAGTCACTTGATTATTTCCAGCTTGGGGAAGTTAAAAGTGAAGCTATTATCAATGTGCTTGTGCAGAGTGTTGTGTGAACATGTTTCCACTTCCTTAGGATAAACATCAGGAGGGAGACAGTGCACCAGTGCACTGTGTATGTTTATTTTAGAAGAGACTGAACAGGCTTTCCCAGCGTGCCTGCCGCGTTTCCCATTCCCCCAGGCAGTGCTGGAGGTTGCCCCACGCCTTCACCGGGACTCACTGTCGTCATGGTGTGTAGCTGGGTGTTCAGGTGGCTCTGGAACTCCATCACGATACCGACTTGCTTTTATTGGATTAATAATCGTGTTATCACCGTATGATTATTTGTCATCCATGAATCTTCTGTGACGATGAATTTCCTGTCAACATCTCTTGCTCATTTGGAAAAGGAAAAACTTGTGTGCATTGTTTTTTACTGTTGAGTTTTGAGAGTTCTTTATTTATTATAGGTGGAAGCCCTTTGTCAAATAAGTGATTTGTAAACAGTCTCCGAACCTATAGCTTGTCTTTTGTATTCTTCTGTCTTGTGTGGAGCTAAAGTTTTAAAATTTGATAGTCTTGGGCCGGGGATTTAGCTCAGTGGTTCTGGCGCCTGTCTTGCAAACACAAGGACCTGGGTTTGATCCTCGGTAACCACATACCATGCTGAGTGTGGAGACTCACCCCAGCAGCAACCAGTACAACATACCACCGTGCCGGGCATGGTGGCTCACACCTATAATCCCAGCACTCGGGAGGCAGAGACAGGAGGATTGCTGTGATGTGAGTTTGAGGCTGAGCTCAGGGCCAGCCTGAACTACAAAGCAAGACCCTGTCTCAAAAAATCTAAAAAAAAAAAAAAATTGATAGTGTTCAATTTTTCATTTTTATGTCTCTGGCTTCTGTTCTCAAGACTAAGAATTTTAATTCTTTGCATAGCCCTAGGTTATGAAGAATTTTTCCTAAAATATTTAGCTTTGTACTATACACTTATGTGTATGATAAATTCTGATTTAATTTTTGTGTCAGATGTAGTTTAAGATTTACTTTTATCTATGTATATAAAATTGTTCTGTCATAATTCTGGTGAAAAGAGTTCTTCATTAGTCACTCTTGTGGCTTTGGGAATCAATGGGCCGGTCCCTGTGTTGTTGAAACTTTTTTTCTATTGATCCACATATTTATTCCTTTGCCAATATAACACTGTCATGAGTAATATTTACAGTGATTCTTAAAATTGGAAGTGTAATTCTGAATAATTTATTTCTTTTTTACATTGCTGTAACTCTTCAAATTTCTTTGCTCCTCCATGTAAATTTTGGAATTGATTTTTCTATTTCTACCAAAGACTTTGCTGAAGTTTTGTCACTTTTGCATTTATTTACAGATTACAGAGAAAAAAAAAATAAAGTCTTCTTTCCAAGGAACCTTGTAGCCCGTGACTATAGTCAGTATCTTTATTTATTGAAACCACCTTAAACCACTTTTATAACACCTTGTAGTTTTCAGTGTACAGATTGTGTACTTGATTTTCAGGTTTATAAGAATTTTGATTTTTGTTGATACTGTTGTATATGATTTTTTAAAAAAATTCAGTTTTAATTGTTATTACATAGAAAAGACTGATTTTTCTTTATTAACATATTTTCCAACTCAGTTTAAACTTTTTCATTATTTCTAGAAGGTTTTTCTTTATTATTCTTTAGAAATTTTTATGCAAAAATGATGTCACCTGTGAATTGAGACAGCTTTAGTTCTTCATCCCTAATCTGTGTTATGAAAACAATTTCTGTATTTTGCCTGTTGCTTTGGTTTAAACTTCCAGTACTATGTTGACAAAGAGTAATGAGATGAAATCATTAACTTTTCTAATCTTAAAATGTATTCCATCTTTTACTATTAAGAACGACGTTAGTTATAGGTTCTAGTTGTAGATACCGTTTAATATATTGAGAAACTTTCCTTATTTTCCTCACTTGTAATAGATTTTTATCACGAATAGATGTTGAATTTTGTCAAATTCTTTCCTTTTGCCAGTTGTTTTAATAATGTTTTCCTGTTTGAACTCTGAATGTGATGATAACATTAGTTGCTTTTCATATGTGGAAAAGCATTATTCCTGGGATAAATTTGATCATAATGCATTGTGATTAGGATTATTTTTATTTTATTTCATGTAATTTTATAATAATCTGTCATTAATTTTTATCTTTTACTGATGGATATTAGTCTGTAGTTTTACTCTTGCTCTCTCCTGTCCTTGCTTAGTTTTGATGGAGACAGAGGCTTCACCAAGTGATTTAGGAAATCTTTCTCTTTCCTTCTGTATGTGAAAGACATTCTGTAAAATGTGTTACTTCTTTAAATATTTGATATAATTTGCCTGTGAAACCATCAGAAATTTGAGCATTTCCTTTTCTGAAGATTTTCATGCTGCAAATTCTATTTATTTAACATTTATAAGAGAGAGAGAGAGAGAGAGAGAGAGAGAGAGAGAGAGTAAAAATGGCTGGCAGCAAAATACAGTCTCTCTGAGACCTGGAAATAAGACATTTGGAAAACAGCAGCTTAGTAAAGAGCAAAAGAAGTGGAGTTCCAGGAAGCCAGAAAGAATAAACAGGAAAAACTAGGAACACAGAGGAAAGGAGGCAGTAGGCAGGAATTCTAACACCGGCTCTCAGGGAGGAGACTGTGGCTCCAAGCACAGGAGGTAAACATGGACAGGCTTGGCAGCCCCACAGGGAGACACGGACAGGCAGATCCAGGCCAGGAAAGGCCCACAGTTACCTTGTGCTGCAAATACAACAAGAAGTTTTCCTCTGAAGTGCCTTCCTCCACATGCAGGCTAGAAGTGGAAAAGAAATTCGCTGGGGCACCTGCTATACTTGGGAGGGATGAAGTCATGAGCCATTTGTTGAAGAGTTTTATTGTTTAAGACCAAACTACCCTGGGAATCTGAAGCCACAGGCTTCAGACGTTATGTTTCACTGTCTCTGAGGTCACCGTGTTCCAGAGACTGGGTGGGAGACGGCCTCGAGAGACGTCCACAGAAAAGGGATGGGCCAGCGGCAGGTGCCCTGAGAAGTTCAAGTGGGAGTGAGCATGGGGCTATGGAGGATACAGCGGTTCTGGCCTCTGGGATGAGGAAATGGGCCAGAGGTGTGGTGTCCTGAGGGAGCAGGGTCTGCAAGTGCTGGCGTTCAGTCTACTGGACTGTTCGCCTCTCCTCAACGTCCACTTCCAGAATACAGAAGTCTGCTCGCTTTTCTCTTCATGTCTGTCAGTGTGTTCAGCAATGTACCTCAGTCTAGACAGTTGCGCGTGCTGGTCTACCTGGACAGAGGGCCTCTGGAGCACGGGAGCCGCCTCACAAGCCTACAGGCCTTTAAGCTAGTTGGAGATAAGGCTGAAGTAGGGCAGAAGGAGGGGAAAAACACTGAGAAATGCCCCCAAGACCGACATCATGTTGTGCACTGACCAAGCCCATCGTAAGGACAGGGCAGGACTCAGCACTCAGACAGCACGAGTGGCCGTGAGGACAAGGCAGACCTTAGTGAGGGCTCACTGTCTCCACCTGTACCTGGTGAACTCCATACCACACGCTCGGGAAGGAGACTGCTCCCCCAAACACATGCGGCAACTGCTGATTCATTTCTCTTTTTGCTTTTGGATTGTTTTTGTTTCTCTTTTTTCTATCTTTGGTTTTTATTTGTTCTTTGTTTTATTCTTTTATTTTTCTTTTCTTCTTGATGTTTGTCATTTTTTGGATACTTTTGGCTAATTCTATTAATGCTTTTTATTCTTTAATTAGATTTTTATCTCACTATTTTCCCCTCCTCCTCTTTTCTTTCTTTGTTTGAATTTTACTTCATTGGCCCCTCTTCCACCTCCTCCATTTGTAGTACTGTTACTATTAAGCCTTATTAGTTTTTAGCTATTTAGTTCACTTTATACTATTATTGATAAATTCTCTATTTTTAATGGTGGTATAATTCTTCCATTTAGTATATATTTACTGTATGACAATATATTTGGAATTTATTTGTGTCTATATTATTACTGATCTCTACTATATTGTTAAGAATAGTGCCCTTGAAGCTATTGTGGTTTTTTTGTGATATTCAATAACTGGTTAGTTTTTTTGTGCAGGTTATAATTGATGATCTTTTTTCTGTTGTTAATTGTGACATAGTCATTGACTTTAATTTGTTGCTGTTGTATGCTGCCTGTGTGCTATCAGCATTATTGAATTTTATTTTCTCCTCTCTGAATGGTTCTGAGGATCAGGTCCTAGAAGAATATTAAATCCCAAAAAGGTCTTAATATATGCTGAAAAGGGGTATAAACACCAAAGCATACTCAAACCTGAGGACGACATCACTGAGAGACAGAATGTAAATAAAGGGAGATCTTTACCTACATTCAGAACAGTCTCTCTACCCTAAATGATCTTGCACCCATTTTTCATAGGAATATGAAAAATTTAAAAATATATATGCAAATTCACAAGATTTTTTTGTACTGAGGATTGAACTCAGGACCTTGTACTTGTAAGGCAAATGCTAGAACCGCTGAGGTAAACCCCTGGCCCGACAAGATGTTTAATGAGCTCAAATATATAATGAATTTTAACAGGAAAAGGTTTGATGAGCTTAAAGAAAAACAAACAAACAATAAACTAACTAAATTAAGTGATATACTACAAGACATGAATGTCCACTTAGGAAAAGAATTCAAACGTATGAAAAGAAAGGAAGCAGAAACAGATGATGTGAAAAACTCAGTGGAAAGCAGTGGGTCACAGACGTGACCACTGTGAGGATGGACAAGCAGAAAGAGAAGCACAGGTGGAGACAGTAAACCTCAGACTTAATGGTACATTAAAAATGACCAGACACTGTGCAAGATTGATCCAACAGTGGCCAGATGACTCAAATTAAAACAAAACAAACAACCTTAGAATCATAGGAATAAAGGAAAAATTAGAAGACTATCCCAAGGTATAAAAAGGGATTCACTGAAGTCATAGCAGCCAATGTCCTGAGTGTAGGGAAATAAATCAATATTCAAGTACAAGAAATATACAGAACTCCAAACAGCCATGTACAGTTGTAGTTAGCATTCAAGAAAATCACAAAAAGGATAGAATAGTAGAAGCTGTTAGATTAAAAACAGAAAATATCCTACGAAGGGAAACCATTAGAATAGCTGCGGGTTTCTCAGCATAAACCTTAAAGGCCAGGAAATCTCACAGCAAAGTTTTTCAAGCCCTACCCCTAAAAGAAACAGTTGTCAATCAAGACATATCTTGCAAGATAAACCTTAAATAGTCATGGACAATTACTTTCCATGATAAACACTTCTTAAGAAAATCCATGAGTACTAAAGCAGCGTTGTAGAAAATATTTGCAGAGAGATAGGGAGGCCACTAGAACAGAGAGCCCAAAAGAAAATATACATGCAGCAGAGAAGAACTAAACAAGAGGAAAAAAAATCAGCACTGGAAAAATAATGCAACAATATGTTTAATAGGCATCTTACAGTAGTAACTCTCAGTGATCTCAATTCTCTATTCAAAAGACACAGACTGGAAAATTGGATTTAAAAAGCCAAAAATACAGCCATACATTGCCTACAGGAGACACAGCTCACCCAGATAGAAGTACGTAGATGGAAAGTGAGACTGGGAAATGATAATGAATGCCTGTGTGTGTGCGTGTGTGTGTGTATGCACATGTGTGTGCATGCATTTGTTTGGTTTCACTTTTTATTTTCATTTTTTGGTATTGGAGATGGAACCTAAGGGTGCTTTGCCACTGAGCTGTAACCTGAATGCTTTTTATTTTTATTTTAAGACAGGATCTTGCTAAGTTGTCCAGGTTGGGCTTGGACAACTCTCCCACCTCTTAAGTTGCTGAAATTATAGACGTGAACCACTGTGCCTGGCTTAGAACTGAGAATATATTTGTAGAGTTTAAATATCGTAAATTTTTAAAAGTTTATGATCCAGACTATAGACAATCTTGGTAAATTGCCATTGTAGACTTGAAAAGAATGAATACTCTGTTGCTGCTGGGTATAGTGTTCTATAACATCAGTTGTATCCAGCTGTTTGATAGTTTCTTTCATTTCTTCAATATTCCTGTGGACTATCTTTTATATCTTTCTATTACACTGTGATGTGTATCCCCAACTATAATTGTAGATGTTTCTATTCCTCTTTTAACTTTTGTTGGTTTTTGCATATTGAACTTTTATAGCTAAATATATGTAAAAAGTTATTCTTTCTCTTAAAAATATATACCATGGATACTCCTTAGTATAAATATTCATTCATTTATTTTTCTTTTTTACATTGATTTTATTGGTACATTTTATACATAAATTATGATCACATTCCACACTGAGAATTTACACTAGTTTATGACATATCTTGATTATTATTTTTCACCTTTCCCTGACCTCCCTGCAACGCCCCATATATAAACTTTGTTTCAATTTTTTTGCCATCAAATTTTTTCTTTCCTTTCCCTACTTGTTTTTTCTCTTTTCCTTTTAAACATTTTCTTCCTATTTCACAATACTGATCACATAGTTTGTCATTCATCTATACCTTCAGTTTTTTGTACTAGGGAAAAGATGGAGCATTTATACATCTATGTCCTATTTATTTCACATATGAGTATGTCCTCAAGGTACATCCATGTGAATATAAATGACTTAAATTTATTATCCCCTATGATTGTGTAATAATTCATTTTATATATTTTTATATAGTTTTTAGTATCTTCTATATAGAGTATTATGTCATTAGCAAATAATGACAATTTAATTTCTTTTTTAAAATATTTTTTGAAACAAGGTCTCACTTTGTAGTTCAGGCTGGCCCTTAGCTTAGCCTGGAACTCATAGCAATCCTCCTGCCTCTGCCTCCTGAGTGCTGGGATTACAGGCATGAGCCACCACACCCGGTACTGTGTTATGTGGTACTGATTGCTGGTAGGTATGAGTTACCATGCTTGGTATTATTGTATGTGGTTACCGGGGATCAAATCCAGGCCTTTGCTTTTGTAAGACAGGTGCTGAAACCACTGAGCTAAATCCCTGGCCCAATTTAACTTCTTTACCTATCTTTATTCCTTTTATTTCTTTCTTCTGTCTAATTGCTTTGACTAATGTTTATAGCACTATACTGAACAGGTGTAGTGATAGTAGACATCCTTGTCTTGTTCCTCATCTTAATGTGAAAGTTTTCAGTTTTTGACATTTAGTATGATTCTGGCTATTAGTTTCTCATAAATAGCTTTAATCAGTTTGTGATAAAGACCATATATTTTCAATTTTTTAATCATAAGTGGGTGTTGATTTTGTTAAATGCTTTTCTGTATCTATTGAGGTGACCATTCTTTTTTCCCTTGAGTCTGTTAATGTAGTGTCTTACATTTGTCGCTTTATATATGTTGAAACATTCTTGCATCCTTGGGATGAATCTAACTTGGTCAGAGTTTATGGTCTTGATGATCTTTTGTATTCTATTTGCCAGTATCTTATTGAGGATCTTTGCATCTATGTTCATTAGGGAGATTGGCCTGTAGGTCTCTTTTTTTGGTTGCATCTTTCTTTTCTTTTGGAATCAATGTAATTGATTTAATTGGGAATCATTAATTTGGGGATATTGCTTTCCTTTGGACTTCTTTAAAGAATTTGAGAGGGAGTGGCATTAGCTTTTCTCTAAAAGTTTTACAGAATTTATCTGCAAAGCCATCAGGACCTGGATTTTTCTTTTCAGAAGGTTTTCAGTTTCACATAATGACATTGGGGTATTTATTTTTATATCTCTTCATTCAATTATGGATGTTCATATGTATTTAAGAATCTATCCATTTCTTCTGTGTTTTCCATCTTACTAGAGTGCAAGTTTTCAAAGTAGGTGTTTATTATCCTCTGAATTTCTGCTGGACTTGTTGTGATTTCACCCTTTTTGTTCCTAATTGCATGGATTTGAGCCTTTTCCTTACTTTTTTTGGATAAGGTTGGCTCAGAGTTTTTCAAATTTATTTATTCTTTCAAAACATCAACTGAGACTCATTGACTTTTTGTATCATTCTCTTAGTCTCCACTGCATTATTTTCTACTCTAATCCTTATAATTTCCTCCCTTGTAGGAGATTTGAGTTTATCCTGCTCCTCTTTTTCTAGTAGCTTGAATTTCAACATTGGGTTGTTTGTTTGACTACTGTTTGTTCTGTTTTGCTAGTACGGAATTCACTGATTTACATTGCCCTCATAGAACTGCTTTCATTTTGTCCCATAATTCCTACATGTTGTAGTGGCATTACCATTTAATTGTAGAAACTATTTAATTTCTTCTATGACCCATTGGTTTCTCAGGAGAGTATTGTTCAATTTCCATGTATTTGTGAAGATATTGGAATTTCTTTTGCTCCTCAGCTCCAATTTCAAGGTGGTGTGATCTGACAGTGGACAGGGGATAACTTCAGTTCCTTTGCATTTACTTAAGCATGCTCTATGAACTTGCATGTTGTTTATTTTGGAGAATGACCTATGAGAAGCAGAGAAGAATGTTTATTTTGACTTTGTGGGGCAAAATATTCTGTAGACATCTATTAAGTCCATTTGTTCAAAAGTTTTGTTCAGTTCCAGTGTTTTCATTATTGATTTTTTTGTCTAGTTGATATGTCTGTCTTTGACAGTGGAGAACTGAGGTCTCCTACTACTATTATATTAGTGTTTATCTGGCTTTTTATGTCCATTGATAGTTGTATTATGTAGTTGGGTGCACTAGAATTTGGTGCATAAATATTTATGAATGTCATCTCTTTCTCATGGATTGTTCCCTGTATGATGATGTAGTGCCCTTCCTTGTCTTCTTACTCAGTTTTGGTTTGAAATCTGCTTTGTCTGCAAATAGGATAAGCCACTCCTGCTTTTCTGAAGTTTCTTTTCACATGGAGAATTGTTTTCCATCGTTTTAAGTCTGTGGTTTTCTTTGTGAATTAGGGGTGTTTCTTGTATACAGCATACTGTAGGATCTTGCTTCTTAATTCATTCTGCCAGTCTGTGTCTTTTAATTGGCACATTGAGCCCATTAACATTAATGGTTATGACTGATATCTATTCAATTTCCTGCCTTGTCCTATGAGTTCACTCTGCTCTGGGTTTCATAGGACTGTGACACTCATTGTCTTTTTCTAGGATATTATTGAGAAATTTTTGGTGTGCAAGTTTTGTATTTGTGAAGTTTCTTAAGTGTTATTTTGTGATGGACATATCTTATTTCCCTGTGAATTTTGAAGGATGGTTTTGCAGGATATATCAGTCTAGGTTTTGCATGATATATCAATGTAGGTTGAAGGTTGTTTTCTTTTAGGTCTTGAAATACTTCATTCCAGGCTGTAGACTTGAGTGTTTGCACTGAAAAGTCTGCTGTAATTCTGATGGGCTTTACTTTGTATTTGATTTGTCTCTTTTCTCTGACTGTTTTCAATACTTCATTCCTCTGTTGGGTGTCAAGAATGTTGAGTATTAATTGCTTAGGTGTAGACTTCTTTTAGATCATGGCTACTAGGAGTCCTGTATATGCCTCACTTATATATGTATCAAATTCTTTTCCTTTTCTTGTGAAGTTTTCTGTCGTTACATCTGTGAACCATTTAAAAAAAATCTTTTGCACTACCACCTCTTTATTCACCAACTTCAGTCAGTCTTATGCTATTCTTTGCATCACCAAGCAGCTGCTAAATTATTTCTTGCAATCCTTAGTTGTTTTCCTTAAATTATTCCTTTGCTATTTATAGGCTGTAATCCTATGTTGTATGTCTGATATTTGGTCTTCACATTCATTCATCCTATTTTGAAAACTCTCATTGGAGTTTTTCATCTCCTGAAATCTGTTTGAAGCTGTTTAACAGATTTTATTACTTTCAAAATCTGATATATCATGTTTCTGATCTCTTCTTTAGTATTATTAATCATACTTTTCACTTTGGACACTGTCTCTGTTTTTATCTGGGAGATTATTTCTTATTTCTATTTTACTAGATCCTCTTCTGTTACTGACTCAGAGAATCTTGGTATTTGAGCTTCAGTTTGCTGTATTTCTCTTTTCCCTGGATTCCCCTGTGGTGATGATTTTTGTATCTGAATTTTAAAAATTCTTTCTCCTTTTTTTTTTTGGTCATTGTCTACTTTTTTGGTTTAATTCTTGGCCTGCTCTATGGGCAAGGATTATTTCAAGTCTCTTTCTTTCTAATATTTGGAACCCTTAGGATATAACTTCTTCCTGGGTTGCCCTGCTTTGGTCTGTAATGGTCTGTAAGTGATATTTGTAGCACACCATGAAATGTACTTAAATAGAACAATCATATCACTTCAGTTGACACAATTTAATAAGTATTATAAACAGTATCAAGTATAAGGCACTGTTGTTCCCAGCACTGCTACCATACTTATGCAGAGTGCATAGGAAATAACAAACTTTTGCAATCACTCTTCCGATACCTTTAACCTCATGATTTAGATCTGTGACCAAATGCCAAAATTTAGAACTAACCAGAATTATGTTTACAACATATAGATCCTCAAACATAGCAGCATCACCTTTTTGGGTATAAAGGGCCACTAGGAAGTTGGGGAGGGTAGAGAGGTAGGAGAGGGAGAGATTTGAAATAGAGGTAAAGGACATATAAAGATCACACAAAACCTGGGAAATTGATGAAGGCTAGATGACAAAAGAAGCTGAAGGGATAAATACAAAACAGAACAGACTAGCAAGAGCAGGACCACTAGAAACTGTATTCAACCTCCTATAATAGTGCAGAAGAAAGAGGGAGTAGGGGGGAGTGAACTGCGTTAACTTCAGGTAACCGATTCTGACCAGAGGACAAGAGAGGATGAAGGAACAAAAGAAAAATAGGATTACCAGCATCAATAGGCTAACAGGAGACTATTTTCCTTCTCCAGTAAAAATCACAGCAGTTGAGAGAAGAAAAAACTTGAAATTGGACAAACTCAGCAATAATAAAGTTGAGAAGTAAAGAATAAAAGAGAGGTCAGGGAAAAAAATATCAACAGCAACACCAATAGCAGCAACAACAACAACAAAACCAAGCCCAAAACACTAATAAAATGGCCCTTCATGGCATGGATCTGCTGTCTTCTGTAGAAAGCATGGACAGTAGCTCACAGGTCAGAGTTGTCTAGTTACAGGGAGACAGCCATCATTCCCTGTGTAGGTTCTGGCTAAATGCCTGAGTTGAGCCCAATGCACTCCTTGCAGGCTTGAACTCTGCAAGAGTCCAGGGTCCTGTAGGTGGGACTGACTCTGCCAACTCACCAAGGGTTGCAGTCAACAGGATTTCTTCACTCTTCAAGTGGATTTTTTTTTGATGTGGCAAACAGGGCAGAGTCCTATACTGAAGGCCTCTGCCTCAGTCCCAGCACTGCTGCCACACTTGGGCAGTGTGCACAGACAAGTAGATGGAGTCTCTGGGGGCTCCTCTTCCTGTGCTGGTTGCATGAGAGCTCAGGGCCAGAGCACTGTGAATCATCAGCCAGGCCCACACAGCAAAGCCATTAATTTATTTCTCAATTATAATTAGGAATGTGTAGTTATTATACATATATTTTGAGCTTTTGTTTTGACATTTTTTTTGAAATAGGATCTTACTTTGTAGTTCAGGCTGGTGCTGAACTCATCCTCAAACTCAGCAATCCTCCTGCTTCTGCCTCCCGAGTAGTGGAATTATAAGTGTGAGCCACCACGCCTGGCACTGTGGTATGTGGTACTGATTGCTGATGGGGCATGAGTCACCATGCTCAGCATTGTTGTATGTGATTACCAAGGATTAAAACCAGGCCCTTGCACCTTCCAGGCAGGTGCCAGAACCACTGATCTAAATCTCTGGCCCTAAATTTTTTTTGGTGTGACATTTCTACACATGGACACACCATGCTTTGATTAAATCCATCCTCCCACCTCTCTCTCTCTCTCCCTCCCCAATTCTTTTTAGTCTCTTGACCTACCTTAATAGTCACTATACAATGTCAGATCAATTTTGCCTCTAAGTTTTAAATTCCACATTTGTGAGAAAACTTACAACAGTTGTTTTTCTGTTTTTCTGACTTATTTTGATTAACAAGATGACCTCTAGTTCCATGTGTATTTTTGGAAATGATGTTGGCAGTTTTCTTCTTTGTGGAAAATAATGCCTCATTGTGCATATGTGCCATATTTTCTTTATCCCTTCATCTGTGGACATGATTCCATCACTTGACTATTGTGAATATAGAAAATATTGTAAATGTCAACTCAAAATGAATGAGACTTTAATGTAAGACCTGGAACTTTAAAGTTTCTGGAGGAAAACACAAGGGGAGCACTTTAAGGCATAGGCAATGTTTTTCTAGGTAGGATTCCAGTAACTCAAGCAATTACATCAAATTAAGAAGCTGTTTCACAGCAAAGAAAATGATCATGAATGAAGAGATGGCCTATGGAATGGGAAAAAATCCTCAGAGGACCAATATCCAGAATATATAAAGAACTCCAGAAATTGAACTACAAAGGAATAAGTAATCTGGTCAGCACATGTGCAAATGATCTTTATAGACACTTCTCAGAAGAAGTACAAATGACAGACTGATAGATGAAAAACTGCTCAACATCTTTAGTTGTCAGGGAGATGCAAATAAAAGCTGTTTTAAGGTTCCTTTCACAAATAAGAATGGATAAGCAAAAAACGTATGAAGTATAATAGATACTGATAAGTATGTGGGGTAAAAGGAGTCCTTAGGCACCATTGGTATTGCAGTTTTTACAGATGGCAGTACAAAAGTTCCTCAAAAAGTTCAAAACAGAATGACCATATAACCTAACTATAACATTCTTGGATACGTATCCAAAGGATACGTTCAGACCATACACAATTATTTCTTTTCAAGAACTGAGTCTTTCCTCAATATACAGTAGCCTTTGAACCACTGATATTTTTGTCTGCTCTTAAATATTTTTCTCTGATAATAATACAGCCATTCCAGTTTTCTTAGATTAATGTTTCCATAGGATATACCTTTGTTTCCTTTTACTTTTAATTTATCTAATTTGTTATATTTGAAATGAGTTTGTTGTAAACAACAACATATAGTTGGCTCTTTTTTTAAATCTGAAAATCTCACTGAATTGTTGTGTTTAGACTACTTGCATTTAACATAATTATCAATAGATGCAAAGTTACTTCCCTCTTACTTGGACAATAGATGCAATACCCGAAGTTAAAGGAGGATAGGTTTACTTTGGTTCACAGTTTGTAGAAGTTTTAGTCCATAGTCAGCTGGGTGCAGGACAGGGCACTATGGAGAAGGGCATTGCAGAGGAGAAGCAGTCTACTATGGCAGGGCAGGAGGCAGCAGGCAGCAGGCAGCAGCAGCAGCAGCATCCTGCCTTCCATCATTTTTACTCCATTCAGGGTATAAGCCTAATGGTTGGTGCCACTGCACCCAAGATGGGGCCTCCCCGTACCTACAGCCAGTGCTAACCAATATGTGGACTAGTCCAATTTTCAGACCCCTAATCCACATTCAACTACCCAAGGTCCAGCCACCTCTGAAAAGCAGACTTTGAGGGGAGCAGCTCGATGTAAGCTATACGAAATAGATTTAGATTTAGCTATACTATTTTAAATATATATTTTCTGATTGTTTCCTCTATCATTCCTATTTCTCCCTTATTTTGACAACTTTTTTATTATCTGTTGTGATGTTCACTTGGTCTGTTTGTATAGTTAATTATTTAGTGGCTACTTGCACAGTGCCAAACATTTTTTCATAGATTTTAAGATCAACTTGAATACAGAAAACTTACTGTTATGTGAGTCCTGTAGTCTCCTTTTAAAATGGAATTTTATGTAATTTTCTTCACATATTCTAACGACATTAAAAATTTTATCATGTGGCTATTTATTTCAGACATTGAACACATTTTTAAAATTTGAGAAGAGAGGAGAATCTATTAAATTCACTAAGATTATCCTCTATTTCTAGGATTTTAATGAAATGAATATTAAATCTTTTTCCATTATCCTATAAATCCCTGGGGTTCTGATACCCCCAATCCTTTTATTTCCTATTGTCACTCTCCACTTTTCTGGTGAGTGTTAGATTCTTGTTAACATATTTTTCAGTTCTAATATTCGTATTTAATTCTTCTTTTTACATTCTATTTCTTTGGAGACTTGGCTTTAAGAATATTTACTATTTCTTTTGGACTATTTGTCCAATATCTGCTCCACAGTCTTCACTGGCTAATTAATGTCATGTTAGCATTTGTGTCTTTTAGTTGTCTTCTTACAAGATAGTTGAAAATTTCCTGACCATTTTTTAAAGATAAATTCGGATCATTATCTTGGATATTTTAAATATCATGTTTTGTATTCTGAGTCTCATTTAAAGTGTGTGGTAAATGTTGTGATTGTTCTTTTAGTAGCCACTTGACCTGGCTTGGTCCTAAATGTGTGTTCCAATTTGCCTTTTGTGGACTATGGCTCCAATCTCAAACTGCTGTTCAGTGTCACGTCAAGCTGTTCATATTTGTTCCATGTGTTTGCCATCCTGCGATTGATCAGAGATAGCATAATTGTCTGTCTGTTATTTTAGTTCTCTCTATCTTCCATATGCCGTGTAGAACTTGAAGATGAGCCTAGGACCTGTTAGTAGGCTTTATGGGATGACCTCTTGGTCTCCTCCCTCTTCATGGCTCCAGATCTAGTATATTCACTGGTTTCTAATGAACAACATTTTGTTTCTTCAAAGCACTATATTTTATTTTATTTTTTTATTTTTATTTTTCAAATCTTTATTGGTACATTAAATATACACATCATGATTGCACTCCATAATGGGGATTTGTACCAGTATAAGACACATCTTAATTCTCATTTTTTCCCCTAGCCCTACCCACCCTACCACCCCCCCATATACATAAAATTTGTTTCCTTACTTTTTTGTTACAATCTCAACATTTTCCCCCTTCACCCTATTTTACATTGAGCATTTTCTATTTCACAATATATAACATACAATCAAAG
>PVIR01002852.1:0-96228 GCA_004026965.1 Petromus typicus
TAATGAAGCATGTAAAGTTCCTGCACACAGGATGTGTACATCTACACATGTTTGCTTTTGTATTCTTATATCAATCAGCCATTAGATACAGGTTGCTCCCAGAAATGAAACCATGACTTTGAGTTAGTCGTCCTTCTTCAACTGAGGGCAATTTTTGAAGAGAAACTGAAATGTGTAACTTTTATCACATCACATCTCTGGCTAAGGGCAGACTATGTCCTTTTGTTGTTGTTGTTGTTTGTTTGTTTTTTCCCAAAGATGAAATCTGTATCTTTGAACAAAGTGTTTACTGCAGTGGCAGAACGGAAGTAAATCAGCACTCTAATTCTGTCTTCTTTAAGGAATTGACACAGAAACCTGGCAGGATTCCGAAGTAGTCTCAGCACTGAGACTTTATAAGGATTTAGAGTTCAGTTAGATTCCAGGGTACTGTCACTGATTCATTATGAAAAAGTCAAATTAACCTCATTTCTTAAGAAATACTTAATATTTTATTAAAAAAGTGACTTTTATAGCTCATCTTTATTTCAGCAAGATATTTTATGAAGTAAATCATGACCAATTATTGAATCAGAAGTGATGAATGATAACACTATTGCAAAGAGGCAAAGTCAGTTGACTGATCACACATAACATATCTTGAAAAATCAATCTCAGCACCCTTGACTCTCTCCCCTTCTCCTGCCAATCACATTTGCAGAGAAGGAAATTTAACATATTTAACAGCAGAATCAACACTTTAAAAATGATCCCAAATAAGAATGAATTTTTTTTTTAGATTACCAAGAGTTTGCACTGTGTTTTGAACTATTCAGTCATGTTTATTTTATTTGGAATAAAAAATTATCCCCAATTGTGAGATAATGGTACTATTTATAGTTGTCATCACTATGAAGTTATAATCAACAAGCTAATTATTACAAAATCAGTGAGTCAAATCAACGTTCTCCCACAAATATTTTTTCAAATTTTAATGAATATTCAAAAATTTTAATTGAAGTTGTTTAATAACCTTAATATCTCAATTTCAAGATGACAAATCCGTGATTCTAGAAATTATTTAAATCTTCTTCAAAATTGCTATAGAACAGACATTTTACATTTAAAATATCTGAAAACTGAAGTTTATAATAAAATATAAAATGAAGCATAGATTCAATTAAATTTTACAAAACTGAAGTGTAAATATTTTCTAAACTTCTTGTGTGAATACAACTAATAAAGATCACAGGACTTTGCCTTCTCCAAATCTATTCTTTACGTTGCTTTAATGTCTCTTGTCAAGGTTTGTGTAGACGTCCCTTCAAAACTCATACAGATAAGGTGAGCCTTTTCTTTGGAGGTAGCTGAGTCTGAAATGGGTGGGTCCTGTGGTGAAGGACCTGTGATTACTAAACCACTACACGCGAGTGACGGGTTTGGCACTGCCAAATCCCAGTCGTCTGAATAAAAGAGGCAGAAAGATGCTCTTAAACTCATTCTCCTTTTGCTATTACTATTATGTGAGTGCCGTGAATTGTGCCACTTGTTCCCTGTGCGACTTTGTGTGTCTCATGCTGTCTCTGCGCTGTCATGCGCGACTATCATTTGTGCCTTGGAGTCCGCTGATTAGCCACTGAAACCTCTATGAGCTCTAAGCCAGATAACTACCTCTCCCATCTGTGGTGTTGGGTATTTTGTATCAGTAATGAGAGAAAACTACCTGACACATTCCTCAATCAATGCCACTGAAAATTAATATCTATATTTTTCTCTACAACTTTTGAATAAGAACTGTGTCTTAGCCAATTTCTTCATCATTGAGACCCAATACTTGACACCCAAAATTTGATAGGGGAGAGATTTATTTTGGATCAAAGTGTGTAGAGGTTTTAGTCTGTAGTCAGCGGGCCCCAAGGCAGGCGGATAATCACACACTGAAATGGCCAACGAGAAACTGCACCTCATGGAATGGCGACCAGGAAGTAGAGAGTGTTGTGAAGGATACTGGAAGGGATTTACAGGCTTCCAGGCTGTGCCCAGAGAGACTGGTGTCTTCTGATCAGAACTCACCTGCTAAGTTCCCATAATACACACTCCCTTTAAAAGTGCCCCTACCAGTGATGAGGTTTCCAGGGATGTTTAGATATGAATCATACTAAACCACATGAGAAACAGTTAGGTGATACATGCACAGATAGGCTTATACATTGCAGAGAAGCAGCTATTCTCTTCTCCTTCTTAAAGACAGGAAATCAATTTTCTGTAACATTGCTCTGTAACAGAAACGTGTCATTTATCAGACTATTATGTAATTCCAAGATCTGGCAGTGCTGTCTGTGAAAATTTGCCAGCAAGACAGGATGTGTTTTTCTTTTGGTGATCATCCCAATTATCAGAAATTTGGGTTAGATGGTTGGATGAGCAGCAGCCACAGTGGATGGGGTCCTGTTCTTCTACTGAATTCTGACTGGTTGTAACACATTTGCTGTCCAGTGGGGACCATTTCTGTGCTTCATAATTGGTAACCAAAGGCTATTTTTCTACTTGTGTAATCGACAAACTAGCTATTTAGATCCTTCCTTATGACTGGGCACACTGTATTCATTTATTTTCTGTTGCTAACAGTTTCAACATTTCACACAAATATACGATAAAGGAAAGAGGGCTGGGTGTGGTGTTACACACCTGTAATTGCAGCACTTGGGAGGCTGAGGCAGGAGGACTACTGTGCATTTAAGGTCAGCCTGGACTACCTAGTGAGTTTGATCCCAGCCTGAACTACACAGCAAGACTCTGTTTCAAGAAAGAAAGAAAGAAAGAAAGAAAGAAAGAAAGAAAGAAAGAAAGAAAGAAAGAAAGAAAGAAAGAAGAAAGAAAGAAAGAAAGAAAGAAAGAAAGAAAGAAAGAAAGAAAGAAAGAAAGAAAGATAAAGAAAAGTAACAGGGTCCTGTTTTGAATTCTATGACCCTGAATCACGGTCAAAAGGTCAGCCTCGCAGGAAGGTTGATAGACTTCTTGTGGACAGTGTTCTGAGGTGCCACAAAGTGTCATACAGCAGGAGACTCAGTGCACAGAACTTGTGGAAAGCCTGGCCTCGCTCACTTTTATAGCAACTGTGCTTTGGAGATGACTCATTAGCATAATAACCCTTTAGTCAGGTTAAAAGACTAATACATTCATACTGGCAGAATAATCTCTTAAAGGTCTTATGTTCTCCCATGTCTTAATATTTCATAATGGGGATTACAATATAACCTGATTTTCAAAGGGGAAAAGCCTATTGAAATGATATCCCACCTCTTAAGCACACCTTCCTCATTCTATCCAAATGATCCCAAAGCATCAACTCATTCCAGGATTAACATAAAAGTCCAAAATTTCATTTGCATCTTCAGGTGAACTCTTTTTAGCTGTGATCTTGTGAAATCAAAATAAGTTCTATCCACTCTATCATTGTGGAATGGTACAGGATGTACATTCAGAGAGCAAAAGGGAGACAAAGGCAACTACAAAAACTTAACCAAGTCGATGCCATCTGAAATTGCAGAGCAGGCATTCAAACACTAAGACATGGGTGTGATATCCTGTGTGCACTGGGATGGAGACTGAGGACCTCTAGGTCTTGGACATCTCTGTTCTGATGGATTTGCTAAATTCAAAACATGCTTCAGGCCATCTGGGCTGGAGCTTCATGACATGAAGTCTTCCAAGCTAGCAGTGCATGCTGGTGGCTGTATAGTCTGGAGTCTCAATGGATGTTCTGATCTCATAGCTTTATATTCCTTCTTGTACCTTTACCCTTATAGTAATCTTTTGCCTGGCTACCTAGGCTCTGCTATAAAGCCTTAGCAGAAGTGGTGATGAACTCATCCTTTTGCACTCCACATCCCCATAGAATCAGAACCACACGGGCTTTACCAAGGCCTGTCACTTGTTGCCTCCAAAGAGATAACATGAGCCACAAGTACGACTCCTTGAGTAATGGTTGGAACAGAGATATACAGGCGCTTTGTTAGGGTAAAGGTATCAGAGTCCTTTGGGGATGCTGAGCAGTAATCCTGCGCATAGTACTCTGGGCCCATATCCTGAAATCATTTTCCACCTACAACTTGACCTTTTGCCAGGAGATGTGGCCTTCCAGGCTTCTGAGATCATTTCCAGTGACTTTTCCCATTGTGCTGAGACATGGCACTAGCTTTGATTTTATTTGCATTAATCTCTTTAGTAAGCAGGCACTGGTCTGCATCCTTGGTTTTGGCTGCTAAATATGTGTTTTCTTCAATCTTTCCTAATCTATGCTACATATTTTCTACATCTGTCTGCTCTGTTTCCCTTGGATCTTGATTCACTTTGAAAGGAGCCAAACACGCCCACACAGCATATTTATTTTGATTGTAGAATCTCTTTTGCTAGATATTAAGTTTTGTTTCTGGGTTTTTTGTTTTTTTTTTAATCTTTAGTTCTAATTTTCACAAAGCCTTATGGGAATGGACAGTTTTGTCAAGCAAGTTGTGACTTTATGAAAAGAATAGGCCTCACTCTAGCATCCATACTCATTTCCATACTTATTAGTATGGTCTTTACTGTGCATAGTAGCTTTAACACAGTGGTCATGAGCACACCATTCTCCGTGGAGTTCTAGAGCTAGATCACAGCTAGAAAGACTTTACCTGAAAACTCATCCTCTGAGTCTAATCAAAATTGCTCATAATTCTCCTTTGAACCGATGAAAATCTTTTCTAGCCTGTTCTTCAGAGTTCTTCCAACCCTTGCCTACTACCCAGCTCCAAATTTACTTCTATGTTTTCTGTTATGATTATGGAAAAAAGCCTACTCTTAGTATCAAATGTATGTCTCAGTCAATTTCTATTGTTAATAATACACTGAGTAACTACAGAGAAAAGAGGATTATTTTCCTTCATGGTGAGTATTCAAGGTGGAAAGGCCACATTCAATGAAGTCCAGCTTCTAGGTGAGTCACATGATGGCACAGAACATCTAGGAGCATGTGGGAGATCTAGTCAATAACTTTACGCTAGTTCCATTCAACGGTTAACCAGTTAAACCAAAGGAACATGCTTGGAGGCTAGACTTCCATCATCAATAGTCACTTCATAATATCCATGTACTTAGCCACAAAAATTAATATTCACACATTTTTATTATCTCATGTTTAATGCTAGATTTAGGAATTTAGTTGTGTCTAAAGAAAATATTTTTTTCAGATGAAGTCTCACTTAACGAACCCTATATATTCCAAATAACCCTTTTTCTTCCCATTTTATCTGTGCATGCTAAGACATTCTTAAAGTAAATGCTGAGAAATAATATTTTCTGCAAAACGCACCCTTTGTAAAAATTGTCTTTCTTAGAAAAAGTAACTTTCTACTGACAGAAAAAGAATTGTTCTTTTGTCTAGTTCTTTGTATGTGCTATGACTTCTTAGAGTATAGAATCCAATTTGGACATGAGAATGCTTGTTTTTCATGACTAATTTTTTTTTTTTTTTTTTGCCACTGTGATGTCCATTAGTTCCATTTCAGGAAATGAGCACCATGAAGTTCAATGACAAAAAGCCCCAACAATCTGTGGATTGGCAGTTCTCATGTATTCTGTTCTGCTGATTTAATACTTCGGAAACAAGGAGTTTTCCAAGGAGTTTGATCCATAACAGGGATCAAACTCAGGATCTTGCACTTGCTGTGTACTGAACTGAATCCTGAAGCAAAACAAGGTATTTTTAAAAAGTCTTATTTTGTTTTCTATGTAAACCCCAAGTATCATGATAAATTTTTTTTTGGTGTTTTTACTTTTTATCTTATTTTTGTTTTCCAAAAACTCAAATTCATTTTACCTAATAAAAGTTGACACTCAGAATACAAGATACAAATTTAATATTAAAGTTTTTACATATCATTTAAATCAGTAATTACATAAATTTCCTGAAATTTTTAGAATGATGTGATGTTAATAAAATTCCTAGTTTTTAAATCTATAATAAATATGCAATAGCTTCAAAGTTGATTAAAAATTCAGATTTCAAAATCCATCTGGTTTCTTTGAATAAGACCATTGTTGAGAGTGATAGCAAGACATTTTCATTGTTAGAGTTCATTTTAAATGGTTTTGGTGGGAAATGAGTAGGCCTTAAAATATACTAAAATTATTGAATTATTTTCTAAATTGAAGCTCACAAAAAGACAAAGCAAAATAGTCGTCAAAACAGTCTACATATTTCTCAACTGAAGAGTTTTTATGTATTTTAAAAGGTGGAATGAATTTCATAGAAAAATAGAAATTAATAAATAACATTGAGGAAAAATATTTCTAGACCTGGGCCTTATATAAGTTGAATATAATTTATTGACAAGGTGTGACATTGTATAATAAAATGAATAGAATGCTCTTCTTCAGACAAACCAGTAATCTCTCTTACAAAAGTGAACTTTATTATAATTGTGTGTATTATGACAAAATACTGCAAAATAATGAAAATAATAAATTATAAGATTAAATAAAAATAATTTAAGAATTGCTTTGAAAATCTAATATTAACTGTTTTTTCTATATTCAAAAAATAATATATACAAAATGGTCACATTGACTTCTATATGCAGTATAAAAAAATTCATTTATGCATATTTACTAATCCCTAATTTCAGGTCAGTTTTACTCCTGTGCTATGAAACTAGCATACATTTAAAAAACAAGAAATGTGTGTTTTCACAGACAAATTAGTATAACACATTTGGCCAGTTTTCCAGATCATCAAGGACATTTCATAAGGAATCAAAAAGGTAGGAGTGAACTTTCAAAAATTTCAAATTAAAAATGAACTCTTAAGATAACATTTCAATATTGACCTTAACATTTATATTTGAAAGATTCAAAGGTGTCAATGGATAGGAGGAGATGAGAGGGAAGAAAGAGAAAGAGATGAAAAAAAGAATTAAGATGTGCTATGTAAACGAACCAGTGCCAAAGAAGGTTGGTAAACATGTACTACACACATTTACTAATATACTGAAATAAAAAGATCTAAGTAAACCTAACTCTCTGGAATCATCTAAATCATGCAAGTATAGAATGCACCTGACATTATATGAATTTGAAGAAGAATTTCTTGTATGTTTTAAATTGTAAACTATATGAATCTTTTTGCATTAAGTGTATTTCAGTTCATCGATTACCAAGTATTACCTAGCTTTTAAATTTACATTTATTATATAAATTTGGCCTAATAAGAGAGATAGGTAAAAAATGGTTATGACTCTTTAATGATAATGAAGTCTTTGACCCAAAATTACTTCATCAATTACAGACAGTGTTTCCAGAACAACTAATTTTAAACTTAATTTTTAACTTAAATAAAATAGTACAGTTAATATATATCATAAAGAAGTATAACTTCTTTTTAATTTCCCAGAGTCCTTTATTTGAAATTAGGTCAATATTACCTCAGAATGAATCCCAACTATCAAGGAAAAGTCAAAATCAACTTCATGAAACCAAGATATAAGTTTATAGTATATAAACAGATATATGTTTATAGAATATGCAAATATTTAGTATATTTAACTTTTTAAAAATTAATTTTATTGGTACATTTTATATACACCTTATGATAAAAATCAAAACGGAGAGTTTGTGCAACAGCAAATATTCAACTTTTATATCAACTATAGTGCAGTATTTTATTCTTGTCCTTGAACAAACAGGAAGAAGTAGATCCTTTCCACACTGCTTTATTGAGAGGAGAGAGTTAATAGTTTGTAAAAGAGTAGTAGTTGTATCCTTCTGTATTAGTGTCATTTTGCATGCAGCTGTGGAAAGTCGTACCTATGCCAAGTCATTTGTTGTAATTCCAGAATGGGTTTATGATCCAGCACATAATTAGTAACACAAATCTTGAAATTAGCAGCAAAATCACATGGAGGCCACTGAAAGCTTGTAACTCAAAAGGATAACACTATATAAAATCCCAGATGGAACTTGGGTCACACATAATGCACTATTCTCCAAGACAAAGTAGGTAAGAAATGCAAGTTGAGGTTTATGTAAATGCCTAAGTTTAAGTGTTTACAGGAGAAATTCCATTTGTAGTAATGCACTCTTGCTGAGACCAGTGTCAATGGTCTTTGATTTGGATTTTCTTAGAAACATCAACAACAAGAGTATGGATTTGCCACCAAATTATCATGAAGACACAATGTTTTAGAGAAGCAGAATTTTAATCTTATTCATGCCTTCTTTTGAAATATGTTACATATATTTTTAAAAGTCTTCTACAAGCTTAGAGCAAAGAACTGTTCTATGAATAAAAAGGTACTGATTGATAATATTCATGTTTAAACTCATTAGACAATATCAGATATGAACAAATGGTAGGGTTCATTACATCTGCATACATACTTTCTTTATGAATAGTACTCCAAGGCAGTTATCACAAAAGACAGCACTTTTAGGATACTTGAAAATGAATTCCTTTTCACTGAAGGCACTTGGCTCTGCTCAGACTCCATCAAAAAAACAAGTAGGGAAAGAAGAAGTTAAACTATCATTATTTGTTGATGACATGATACTCTATCTAGAAGATCCTAAAAACTCAAAAAACTGCTGGACCTAATTGCCAAATTTAGTAGCATAGCTGGATACAGGGTCAACATTCAAAAATCAATAGCCTTTGCATACACTAGTAGTAGACCCACTGAGATAGAAATTAGGGAGTCAGTCCCTTTCACAATAGCATCCCCAAAAATAAAATACCTAGGAATCAATCTAACAAAGGAGGTGAAGACTTCTACTCTGAAAGCTATAGCACAATGAAAAAGGAGATAGAAGATGACATCAAAAAATGGAAAGACATACCTTGCTCCTGGGTAGAAAGAACCAATATCATCAAAATGGCTCTATTCCCCAAACTACTATACAAATTCAACACAATCCTGATTGAAATCGCAACAGCATATTTTACAGATCTACAGCAAAAAATCCAAACTTTCATCTGGAAACACAAAATATCTGGAATAGCAAAAAACAATTCTAAGCAACAGGGGCATGGTGGGGGGGTATTACAACTTCAAATCTGAAACTATACTATAAAGCCACTCTGATAAAAACTGCATGGTACTGGCAAAGTAACAGACCTGAGGATCAATACAGTAGACTAAAAGATCCAGAAACTACTCTAGATATGCTGAAGCACCTCATCTTTGACAAAGGAGCCAAAAATCCTCAATGGAGGAAACATAGCCTCTTTAATAAATGGTGCTGGAAAAAACTGGGCTTTAACTTGCCAACTACTAAAGCTAGACCTAGCTCTTTCACTGTGTATAAAGATCTAAATATTAAAACAGACACTCTAAACCTGCTTCAAAACAGATTAGGTCAAACTCTTGAAGACATTGGCTTAGGGAAAGACTTCTTGAACAAAACATCTATAGCACAGGAATTGGCAGAAGAAATCAGCAAATGGGACCTCATTCTTTTAAAAAGCTTCTGCACAGCAAAGGAAACCACCAACAGAGCAAAAAGGCAACCAACCATGTGGTAAAAAATCTATACCAGCTATTCCTCAGACAAAGGGTTACTATCTATAATATATAAAGAGCTCAAAAATATCAGCCCACCCAAATTTAAAGACCCAATTCAAAAATGGTCAGTGAAATGAACAGATACTTTTCAGAGGAATAAGTAAGAGCAGCTAAGAAGTATATGAAGAAATGCTCAGTACCATTACTCATTCGAGAGATGCAGATGAAAACAACACTGAGATTTCATCTCACTCCACAAAGAATGGCTGCCATTGCAGAATTAGCCAGCAACAAATGTTGGTGAGGCTTCAGAGAAAGAACCCTTCTCCACTGCTGGTGGGACTGAAGACTTGTAAAATCCCTGTGGGGATCAGTTTGGAGATTCTTCAAAAAGCTAGGATTTGAGGTCCCATTTAAACCAGCCATCGCTCTGCTAGGTATATACACAAAAGAATTAAAAGGCTCATATCCAGTGACATATGTGCACCTATGTTTATAGCAGCTCATGTTTATAGCAATTTGTGATTGCTACATCTTGGAAACAACCCAAATGTCCATCAACTGGAGACTGGATAAAAACGCTGTGGTTCTTCTGCAGAATAGAGTATTACTCTGCCATAAAAAATGATAAGTTTGACTCATTCATACTTAAATGGGCATACCTTGAGGATATCCTCATAAGTGAAATAAATAGGTTACCGATATGTAAATATTGCATCTTTTCTCTGGTATGAGAACATAAAGATATAATGAGTTCTAGAATGTATATTATAATTTGTGAAATAGAAAATACTCAAAGCAAAATGGGGTGAAGAGGGAAAATAATGAGATTATAACAAAAAGAAAGGGAACAAAATTTATGAATATAGGGGTGGGGGTGGTAGTGTGGGTAGGGCTATGGGAATAAATGAGAATTAAATTGTGTCATATACAGGCACAAATTCTTATTGTTGAGTGCAATCATGATGTGTATATGTAATATACCAATAAAGAATTCAATTTTTTTAAAAAAAAGAGAAAAGAAAAGAAAACAAGTCACTCCAGATAGTCCCACCCCACAGACTTCAGCCAGACTTTCAGAGAACTTCTTGTCAAGGATTCAGCTCCTTCCTCCCACACATGTCACAAGACGGTGATTCCCCAGAGACTATGCAGTAGTTCCTTATTCTTCTCATAGGCCCTTGACCATGTCGACACTTAGCCCAGCATGTGATCCGCAGAAGCCCATCAGTAAACCTCCAATTGTTCTAACATTAAAAAATCTAAAGCAATCCACTTATGTTCTGTTTTCAGACTCATGGAGACACAAAGGTGACCAGATCTGATTCCAGGATGGAAAACTTGTTCTCTGACATGAGTCTGTGCATCATTTTTACATTTAATATTTAAAATTTTGCTTGAGAGATTTCTAAAGATTTAGCTGGTTTGGACAATATTACTTTTCTCAAATTCGGAAAAAATAATTCTTCCAAATTGGAAAATACTTTAGATGTGGTTTCCTGAAGTAAGATTGTGGATTCATATTTTACTGATCCTCTCCTTTACTAAAGTATATTCTTCAGCACCAGTGTTTTCATCCTCAAATTAATATCTCAGATCATTGCTTCATATGGTGGCATATTTAACATCCACCTTCAAATTAAATAAGTTGCTTCCTTTGGAATAAAAATAAGATAATCTAAATTCTCCTTTTAATGTCATGATCTAACTACCATTTTTAGAATATCTGAAAAAAAACACCACATGTCAGCTTAGCTCAGCTGTGTATGACAAAACAATGAAATTTGTTGTGCAGAAATTTAGTCTAACTACACTGCCCTCAGTGGATGTCATTATTATTTAACATAAGTACAAATCAATGAACACAACCCTATCTAATATGTTTTTCCTAAGAATTAATGAATACATTTCATGCATAACACTTTAGCTGCTAATGTGGTCATTTGCTTTTCAATATCTGAAGTTTAATTGTTAAATGTTACTTTAACTTCTTTTAGTTTTCTAAGACAATAGGATGCACATGAAACTCATATTATTTTATTGTTATCAAAACTCCCGGTTTGTTATTATTATGCAATGACATTAAACATGGAAATACTTGGGAGAACTATACTCAGTGGATATTGTATCACTTTATCTGCTTCAGCAATGCTTTGAGGTAATGAACAAAACATGCAGTACAGACCCAAACTCTCTATGGTTTCAAAGAAGACAGACAGAAGTACGAACCCCAGAAGTCAAAATTTAAAATGAAGATATTTAGATTCAGGAACTTTTTGTCATTGAAGAATAGTTTATTGAATCCTACCAGTGTCTTCCTGTAGATTTGTAGCCAATGATGGAATAACCAACATGAGAACATTATGCAGGTTACAGTTATTTTTAGTTTAGTTTTTGTTTTTGTTTGTTTGTTTGTTTTTTTGAGACAGGGTCTCACTTTGTGGTTCAGGCTGGCCCTGAGCTCAGCCTCAAACTCACATCACAGCAATCCTCCTGCCTCTGCCTCCTGAGTGCTGGGATTATATGCATGAACCACCATGCCCGGCACTGTGGTATATGGTACTGATTGCTGCTGGGTGTGAGTCTCCACACCTAGTATTGTTATGTGGTTACTAGGGATCCAACCTGGGTCCTTGCGCTTGCAAGACAGGCCCTGGAACCACTGGGCTAACTCCCCGGCCCCAGGTTACAGTTATTGAGCAATGAGATAGTTATAAATATTCTGAAATGCTTTACAGTTTAAATTTAATTAATGTCATATTTTTCATTGTTGGCAACAGAGGGGTTACATAAAAACTGAGGCTTTTTTTCTACTTATACTACTTTTGAACAAGAAATATACTTTACATAATATCTACAATTGATCAGGTGCCTTAAATAAAATGAACTGTGCAGGTTTACAAGAACAATAATAGTGATAAGTTTGGGACTTACATCTTAAATTAATAAATAGTCTGTAAACTGAAAACAAAACAAGGATATCCTATTACTTTTTATTAGCAAAAGTATAAAGGAAATATTGTCATTGATAAGAGATGTTAAGGACATCACACTGTTTTAGCTATGAACTCACAATCTCTTTCTTATAATTGTAATCTGGAGAACTTGTGGTACACAAGGCCCAGTAGTGCTCAAAAGTGAGTTATGTCAAATAAGATCTGTAAAATGGGCAATTAACAGTAACAAAATACAACATGGTTTATCTGGAGTAACAGTGAAAAATCTTCTCACCCAATATTCCATCCAATGAAGAATCTCATCTACTATTATTAAATATACATACTAAAATTGTGAAATGAACCATTTGATTATTTCACTAAAATAAGTTTTCAATTAAATATCTTTTTTATTGAAATATTTATTGGTACATTACATATACACATCATGATTGTACTCAACAATGAGAATTTGTACCATTATATGGCACAACTTAATTTTCATTTTTTCCCATAGTCCTACCCAGCCCACAACCCTCCGTATATACATAACCTTTGTTTCCTTTCTTTTTTGTTATAATCTCATTATTTTTCCCCTTCATCCTATTTCACTTTGAGTATTTTCTATTTCATAATATGTAACATACAATTCTAGAACTCATTTACATCTTTATGTTCTCATACCAGAGAAAAGATGCAATATTTACATATCAGTAACCTATTTATTTCACTTATGAGGATATCCTCAAGGTATGTCCATTTAAGTATGAATGAGTCAAACTTATCATTTTTTATGGCAGAGTAATACTCCATTCTGCAGAAGAACCACAGCTTTTTTATCCAGTCTCCAGTTAATGGACATTTGGGTTGTTTCCAAGATGTAGCAATCACAAACTGCTATAAACATGAGCTGCAATAAACATAGGCGCACATATGTCACTGGATATGAGCCTTTTAATTCTTTTGTGTATATACCTAGCAGAGCGATGGCTGGTTTAAATGGGACCTCCAATCCTAGCTTTTTGAAGAATCTCCAAACTGATCTCCACAGGGATTTTACAAGTCTTCAGTCCCACCAGCAGTGGAGAAGGGTTCTTTCTCTGAAGCCTCACCAACATTTGTTGCTGGCTAATTCTGCAATGGCAGCCATTCTTTGTGGAGTGAGATGAAATCTCAGTGTTGTTTTCATCTGCATCTCTCGAATGAGTAATGGTACTGAGCATTTCTTCATATACTTCTTAGCTGCTCTTACTTATTCCTCTGAAAAGTATCTGTTCATTTCACTGACCATTTTTGAATTGGGTCTTTAAATTTGGGTGGGCTGATTTTTGCAGCTCTTTATATATTCTAGATATAGAATGTCTGAGGAACAGCTGGTAAAGATTTCTCCCACATGGTTGGTTGCTTTTTTGCTCTGTTGGTGGTTTCCTTTGCTGTGCAGAAGCTTTTTAAAAGAATGAGGTCCCATTTGCTGATTTCTTCTGCCAATTCCTGTGCTATAGATGTTTTGTTCAAGAAGTCTTTCCCTAAGCCAATGTCTTCAAGAGTTTGACCTAACTTGTTTTGAAGCAGGTTTAGTGTGTCTGAAAAAATGTCCTTTATTTTAAACACAGAGACAGTAATAACATAAAGTTTCTAATACTTAGGGGCACTTCCTGTGATTCCACTTAGTCTCTTCTTGATCAGCCCAGGTGCATTATAACTAGAGTCAAGAACACTACTTTTTTTTTTTTTTTTTTTTTTTGAGACAGGGTCTTGATTTGTAGTTCAGGCTGGCCTTGAGTTCAGCCTCAAACTCACATCACAGCAAATCTCCTGAATGCTGGAATTATAGGCATGAGCCCCCATGCCCGGCACTGTGGTATGTGGTGCTGATTGCTGCTGGGCATCATTCTCCACACCCAGTATTGTATGTGGTTGCTGGGGAATCGAACCCAGGCCCTTGGGCTTGCAAGATAGGCACTGAAACTACTGAGCTAACTCCCTGGCCCTCAGATTCTAAAATTTTAGGGAAAAAAGCTAAAAGCCTGCCTCAGAAAATTGGGCACTTATGTTTTTTATAAGTTAAGAAGGGCTAAAATGTGACTTAGCTGAATTATTGAGCTAGTCTGAGGATTAAAAAAGAAAACTGCATTCTTGTTACAAATACAACACACACTCAGTGATTAATAAATGTTAAATCTATTTTAAATTAACCTTAATTTGATAGTATCTAACATAATATGATCTCTAAATATTTCTTTCATATGAGCTTTATGCAACATGCAAACTGACTGATAGGGATTTGTAATCATCCTGGCCATAGGGGCACTACGTGACTGAAGATCAGGTTCTGAGGCCCAACCGGGAAGGTGAATGTGCAGAATCACCACACAGACTCCCGGGGAGGTTTTGGCTAATGCTTCCAATTTATTGAGGGCTACATAGGCTTATATAGAACACAGGGAGTGGTTGTGGCTATGAGCACATAACGGGAAAGTGTTGTAGCTGAATGATGGGGTACAAGTTTTTTGTTTTATGGTTAGTTCTTGGCCCAGAGAAGGAGTCATGAGTACAGGAGGAACAGAAGGCCCACCAAGCAACTACAGGCCAGTTTCTATGCATGAGAGTGAGAATGGTCAAACTTCTTTGGGCGTTTCCTAGCTGGTTAGGAAATGTACATGCGGCATACTTGACCCAACCAGACTTGACTTCTTCAGGGATTTCCTTTACTCCGAGGATGGAATTTCCATACAGATTCCAATTGTTTGAGCCATAAACTTGATCCAGGGTTGTTGACATAAAACAGAACACTGAGCTCAGAGACTGAGCATGCAAAATAAAGAAAACCAATCTCTTATGAATTTGTGAAGTTTTTCCATTTAATTTTGCTGGTCAAAATACAGGAGCAGAGTATGCTGATTATTGTTAAAATCAAGTTTAAAGGACCACCACTCTCCAACAGAATGTAATTTAATATAGGCTAAATTTTCCAGATAGGATAGACAATAATTCCAATGATTTAAACTGGCTTTATGAAAATAATGAGCAGCAGACAAATGTGAAATGGTGGCATTTCCCTAAATAATGCTGATCATTTCAACATCCTGGAAGAAAAATCAAAACTTGACTTTGACTCATGAAAACAAATCAAAGATCATGAATTCAAAGAATGAATTTAACTAAATTAAGACTTCTAGTTCATAAATAGTACTATAAAGGAATGATAAGCTAAGTCACAAAATGGAATGAAACACATGCAATGAAAATAAGAAGTCAAATAAGAAGTTAGGGGCCGGGGAGTTAGCTCAGTGGTTCCAGGGCCTGTCTTGCAAGCGCAAGGACCTGGGTTCAATCCCCGGTAACCACATACCATACTGGGCATGGAGACTCACGCCCAGCAGCAACCAGTACCACATACCACAGTGCCAGGCATGGTGGCTCATGCCTGTAATCCCAGCACCCGGGAGGCAGAGGCAGGAGGATTGCTGTGATGTGAGTTTGAGGCTGAGCTCAGGGCCAGCCTGAACCACAAAGTGAGACCCTGTCTCAAAAAAACAAAAACAAAAAAAACCCTAAAAAAACATGAATAAGAAGTTAAATGGAAGCAAATGCATTTAATTAAAATACAAAATTGGCTGGAAAATATTAAAACATTATCATTTGAAGAGTCACATGTTCAGTTGACAATGAAAATACACAATTTTTATTATCAATTCCTATAAAATACAAAAATTACAACAATGGAAAATAGACAACATCAGCAATATTGGAGTAATGTGTGTTTCCTCCATAATCATTATGTTTCCTGAAACTCAAAGTGAGTCACCTGACTATGTGGCTTTTATGAAGTGATGACATTTACCAGAGATCATAATGGTGAGACCTTAACCCAATAGGACTGAGGTCCTGGTAGGAAGAGGAGACTCCAGTGATGGACATGCTCAGGAGAATGACCAAGTATGGACATAGCAAGAAGGTATCTGCAAGCCAAAGAGAAGAGCCTCAGAAGGAGCTGATGCAGGACTTACGGGATCCAGCATCTGAAAATGAATAATTAGAGATGATGGATAGATACAAAGAAAGACAGATGGATAGGTTCACTATTTGTAGTACATTAAATATATCAGAAAATTAATAAACTACAGCTATATGAATATAGAGTTTATCTCACAAACAGAATGACCAAATGAAGAGAGATGGAAATTGTAGACTTCTAAAGATCATTCACATATATTCATTGCCAAACATGAAACATAAAAGAAGAATTTTCAATTTTGAATTTGAAAGAAGAGATGCACAAGGACTTATAAGCTTTCAGAAATGCTCATAATGTTATATTTCTTCTCAAAGGACATTGTTATTCAAGAATTCAAACTTCTGTAATTTTTCAATGGATATTTAATCTTTTGTATAGATTATTACATAAAGATCATGCTTCCTGATTTTGTCCATGAAGACATGTTTTTCATAGTGCAAGTGTGATTACATTAACTTCCAGAAGGAGCACACTAACTAATTCATCTGAGGTGAAGTTTATGACAGGGTTCTTGCTTCTGTGAGAATCCGATCTGACAGGAGGTTGAGCTCAGGTGGTAATTCAATCAGTGGGGACTGAGGGTAAGTTCTGGTTCAGCTTATCTTGCTCACCTCATGCTCATCTCATACTTCATAATCCAGTTCCCCCCAAAAAAACAGTGTAGGGGATTTGGGACCAGCAGTTTAGGGCATTTACACAGAATGCCAATTCTGTTTCTACCACTAGTTCAATGTATGCAGTTGTCAGTTGTCAATTTAGGTAAAGTTTCTAGATATTAAATATTTATTCATCTGTAAAATGGGGTTAGAAATAGCAAATATGAAGCCATGTTTTACATGGATTCAAAAGCTAATGATTTATAGCAAGTAACCAAGTGTCCAATGAATTGTAAGAGTTCAATTAACACAGTGCAGTGTTTACATTAATGTTGTAACTTTCTAGCTGGTTGCACTGATATGGAAGAGCAAATTACATCTTTGAGATTTGGTCTCTCTACTGAGTTATGTAGTAGAGAAACTTTTTCAAAGAATAGTTTTGAATATTATAAATATAATAAATTTGAGCTATATAATGAAAGCACGATGAAACATGGTCCATAACTGGCTTTCCTACTTATACACACACACACACACAAAAAAAAAAAATATTGAGTTATTTCTCCCGAATCATACAGAATGTGAACTTTAAAAATAAATTGAGAATTAGAGATGAGTCCAATGCCAAAGCAGAAGTCATCCCGGAATAGATGTAGGCCAGGAAAAACCAACAGACCAGGCCAGCAGTACAAACAATGAGAAAGGATCCTGGTTCTATTAAACTGTCAGAGAGCTTGGGGTGGTACTCTGAAGGTGACTTCTTTCACATAGCAGATTAGAAAAATAGAAGAAATCCAGGTCAGCTTTCTTCATATTGGCAGGCGATGTGATCAGGAGCTAGGTGAAAACAGGAGTAAAAGCTCAGCTTCAGAACTGTGCTATACTACAGCTCCATCTCAGGATTTGCAGCGTTACCAAACAAGCGACCAGGTGAGTGTCAAGCACAGGCCTGGGCAGGGTTCAGATTAAGAAATTTCATCTTGAAACAGGAAGGATAAAGGGCTACACTCTCGAAGATGATACTGATATCATTGGCATGCAGATTTCAAGAGTTGTGGAGTTAACAGAGGCTTCCATCTTGATCTCAGAAGAAAGCCTAAGAAGCCAGGCAAACAACACCGGAGAGGGTAGTATATGAAGCTTCTGAAACTAAGGCAGAAGTGCAGTGGATCAGTGCAGGGATGCTGTAAACTCCTGGGTGTGTCCAGGTGGATCGTGGTGGTATGGCCTTAGATATCATGTGTGGTTCCTCAGCTTTCCAGCCTGGCACTCTTTACCTGCTCTGCTTTCTGGTTGCCATAAACTGAGGAGCAGAGACTCCTCCCATTATCTTTCTGTCTCAGAACTCACTAGGCATGTATGACTCTCCCAAAATCTCATCTCAGTTAAATCTCTCCTCCTTGAACCTGTGGATATTAGTTATTCTGTCTAAAATCTCGAATGCTGACCTAAATATACAGACACTTTTGTTATCTACTAGAAGTTAATATCTTTGAAAAGGATCTAGTCTACGTAAGGCAGCGTAGTATCATTTCAACAAAATAAAAGCAAATGCATGAGCTCTTGAGGTTTGCTCATTTATTTACTTGGAGGCAGCATCTTTACAATGAATCTGTGGCAAACCAACTTGACAGCATGAAAGCAATTTAACTTAAGAAAGCTGCTTCTGACCTCAATGTAGATAACATATTAATTTAAATTTCTGCAATATGTGTAACTTTCAGTCTCATTATGTAGCTGCTGTTCCAATTTCTGATTTCTTTTTGTTTTTGTGGCATAAAAAAGGAATCTGCTTATTAAGACCCATAGCACACCAAATTAATTGTTTCCTCCAGCATAAATGTCAAACCTATTTCTTCTCTCTAGGCTTTTGTCTGACATGGAGAGATCTTTATGATTTGTTAGATTATTTTATCTTTCTAGAAAAGCTTCAGTTGGATAATTTAAAGCAGAAAGGTGGATAACTTGAACCAGATCACTTAAAAGAGGTCAAATGATAGGACAGATTGACAAGAAACATGGTCGCTGTTAAAACCAGAAAGTCCCTTGGATGGAAGGTAACTATGCCTAAACCAAAGTCACTTTGTGCAAAGTGTTAGGAAGGATGATCTAGGAAGTCTTAGGCTCAAGTTTCTCATCTATTTTTCCCAGGGGCAAGTAAAGTATTTCTGCTTTAATTAATTTTTCAATTGTCCTAATCATAACTTTCTGTAACAGGTCTTCACCATAGAAGGATTTGGATACTAAATTAAAACAGAGATTAGTTCAGAAGGTCAAAAGCCCTTAAAATTAGTGCAGAACAAAATTAAATGAAACTCTTTTATTCAACAGACTTTTTACAGCAAATGATGGTTCATTTCAATTTAACAAATAAACAAATGGTTCATAAAAATGAAGATGTGAATAAACACAATTAGCCATTGTTACTATCTGTACTAATATTTACTTTTCTTACTATCTGTACTAATATTTACTTTTCTAAATGTTGATATTCTATGTTAGGAAAATAGGGCAGAGATATAATAAAAAGCCAGAAAAATATTAGATGGCTAATTAGTGGCAAGATAGACACTAAAAATCAGGCATTTAGGTTCAAAGATTTATGTTCAATCACTAATCTTTGTTATTTCCTGCTACATAATTGATGTTTCATGAAAATGAAGTATTTCTATCTTTCTCTGGGTTCTTCACACCCCAGTGTCACAAAACAAGAGGATTAGCTTAGATAATAAAATACTAATAAATCAGCTTTCAGATATTTCTAACATGATATAACAGATGACTCTAAAAAGTACAGGAACAGATGTCAGAATATTATGGTAAAAACACACTTTAGAGATATCCAAATAAATATGTAGACAATTGCTTAAATTCATGCTAATTTTTATATTCATGAATCTATTTATCCACATCATATAAATTTAGCAAGTCAGACAACTGTCTCTATCACAATTTATTTATTTAATTATTGAATTATCTGTACTAAGGATTGAACTCAGGGCCTTGAGTTTGAGAGGCAAGCATGATATCACTGAGCTAAATTGCTAGCCCTCTATCCAAAATTTAATGACATATTCATATATATTTTCTTATGGCTTTAGTAAATTATTTTCATCATCCATGTTTGATGAGGAATAGCGCCCCCCCTTTTTTTTTCTTTTTTTTTTTTGAGACAGAGTCTTGCTTTTTGAGTTTAAACTGGCCTTGAGCTCAGCCTTGAATTCATGGCAACCCTTCTGCCTCTGCCTCCCAAGTGCTGGGATTACAGGTTTGAGCTATCATACCTGGCACTGTGGTATGTGATTCTGATTGATGCTGGGTGTGAGTCCCCCTGCCTAAGATTGCATGTAGTTACCAGGGATTGAACCCAGGCTTTTGTACTTGCAAGGCAGGTGCTTGAACCACTGAGCTAAGTCCCCAGCGCATAGCCCCAAGTTTTAACAGTAAACATAAGAAGAAACAATCATAAAGAGGGAATAGGCCTTGACAGAGTGGATTAATTAGAAAGTTATACACATGGGAGTAACACTAAGCAGTTAGCACATGCTTAGGTTTGACTTAGTGGTTCTGATGCCTGCGCCATAACCATAAGGTCTAGAGTTTGATTCCTTGTACTAAAATATAAATTATAAATACTGCTCAGGAAAAAGCCAAGAAATAATGTGAAATAAATAATTGAGAGCCTGTACAGAGTCACTTATTCTCAAAAACAAATATGGTTTGTTCCTGTTTCATGAGAAAAGTCAAATCCTCAACTTATAATACACCCAACAAGGTCTAAGAGATTAAAGTGCACCAGTTTCCTGAAATATATAGCTTCACTTTTTTTCTTTCATAATGGTCGAAAGTATCTGACCTTTAGGAAAAGTCTTAACACAATTTTACAAAGTTAAGATACTACACGTATTCACTGACTAAATAGCCCTAAAGATTACATATCACAGGATGTTCTCAACATAAGGGATCATAAATTCAGTCCTTAGGTAAATGGACCACCTACTTGTTACAGTTGAGAAAACAGGTTCAGCACTTATTTCAGTGAACAGATGGGGTCATTTACAGACAAATAGAATGTAAGAAAAACACAGGGCAGGTCCTGATCTTTAATAAGAACGGAAATATTTTTAAAAAGTCATTTCAAGAGTGAGGAATCAGTCTGCTCAGAGATTAGTATTTCAAACCACTTGACAATATGTATTGTTTTTATTTTTTCCCTTTTATAACCATGAAGGCCAATTGATAACATTTATAAAATTTCTTACATGCATAAGCAAGCATCCTACATAGACAAGCAGTGAATTTTGACTCCCTAAGAGGCATATGCTGTGTATTGATTTAAATATGTCTCAAAATGTAAAAAGAAATTGTGCCTTAACTCATAAAGTGACAAGAAAATAAGTACTTATTAATGCTAAATTAGTCATTTTTATAGTTATCACTGTAAGTTTAGATATTTTAAAATAAATTCTGACCCCAACTGTCACTACTCAAAACTATCATTTTCCTTTAACAATGACATCCTCCTTTCTTTCTTCCAGAACAATAATAAAAATAATACTTGCATTCTTCTGTGAAAGTACATTTACAGTATATTTAATAAACTAAAAATAACACTCAACAAACTATGCTGTACTTTATTTTTGACATTTCTAAAGTCTTTTATATTGAATATATAATCTGTAGTAAGACATTACATGAGGGGTCTATTGAACCCCTAGAGCTTATAAAAATTTAAAAACTACCACAGTGCACATTGGCACGGAAAAAAAAAATAAACTGCATTTTATACATACAACGAAAACTTCTATATTGGTTAATAAATGAAATCTATTTTATATATCCACTTGAATGAACATCAAATTATAATATTTATAGTGTTTCTTTTGTGATGAGAATATAAGGTGAGGCTAAGCCATAAATAAAGCACAGTATTACAAGTAGCCCCCCTTTGGTCTTTAAAATTTGGAATCAAAATTAATTTCTTGGTAGAAGCTTTCTTGGCGTTTTTTGCATTAGTCTTCATTTTTAATTCTGGATGGAGAAATTCCCATGTTTTTATTTTCTTCTGTTTATAACTCATTTTTAATGTTTTCTCTCTACTCTCTTTATTTATAAAAAATTAAATAATCTCTTCATAGATTTGAAAGTGGCAAATGATATACGCAAATTCTATAAGGCATTAAGAGATAAAACATGAATTAAAGAGCATAGTGACATTAATTGAAGAAACTTCTCTAGTTTGATTCTCCTTTTCTCTCAGTTTACTTATAACTACAGAAGACTTTCTTCATTTGACTGAGAAACATTAGATACTTTACCTGTTTATCTATATAACCCATTGCAGATATTACCAAGCAGATCTAATCCCATATAATAACTACCAACATTCATAGAAGTTGGTTCTGTATATTTTATTTCATGAAAGTTCAAAATATACTCTGGTTAACAAAGTTCTTATTCATCTAATTTTGTTTGAATATAAATGTGACATAATTTTAAATTGGCAGATTACAATTAATCCTTCGGAAGAAAGTAAAAACACAAGTAAGTCTTCAAGTTAACTTCATCTTATTCTCATAGTTTAACCAACAGATTTTCTCGTAAGTGAACAAATATTGAGAAAGGCCTAGTGTGCAGCATCTGTTCCAGGCTTGATTCACTGGAAAAAAAATCTCTGTTTCTTACTTCACCAAGTTGCCTTGTTTTTGCCCAAGACAGAGTCCTTCATATTTCCTAGCCTGTTTGCTCGTGACTGGATTTCAACTCACAGAGGTTCGAGTACAATGTTGGAATGTAGAAGAGTTGGACAAACCTCCCATTGCTTTCTTTCCCTTAGAACAACAATCAACCATGGAGCAGCCAACAACCACAAGCCTTGATGGTTCCCACCAATGTGGCTTCTTCTCTTTACTCCTCCATTCTGTGTCCCCAACTCCCAGATGGTTCAACCTCCTTGTTATTGTATTTTTAAGATATCATCCACTGAACAATTGTAGTTTATGTGTTTGCACCTTGCTAAATACTTCAGTTTGATATCTCAGTTTGGCTTCTCCTTCTCAGTTTGGCATTATATCTCTTGTTGGTTATCACTTTTCCTAATAAGAAAGAAACCTAGATGTTCATGATACCAAACTCTTACTTCTGCCTTTACTAAAGACTATGTGTGGAATAAAAATGTCAAACTGATGACAACAAAAATGAAGTTGGATGTAGTCACTGTTTGTATTGTCATCTCGGTTAGAAAAATTGAAATATCCAATTTTACCTAGATTTTCATTTCAAATTATATAAACAACATAACACAAGCTTATCAAGTCATAGACAGTAGAAATGTCATATTTCATAACTGCATAAGCATGCAATTTAAATTGACACCAGAAGCACCTGGCTTTGCAGATATTTTGTATAGCACCTCAGCTCTTCTGCTCATCTATACATTTTAACACAGATTTTACCAGCCCGCACCAAAGACCGAAGTATAATGGTATTTAAACACAGAACGTGTTCTCTTTTCTAGACTTGCTATGTGATTGAATTAACAAATCAATCAAAAACTGCTTAGTAGATATATTGTGGTAATCCATCGACATGCCAGGAAGGACCATGAATAGGATGTAATGATACAACATAGATATTCAATGTCTTAAGAATTGGTTTAGGAATATCATGTCCCTGAGGTTCCAATCTTGAGATGCTCACAGGACTGGCTAAGAGGTGAATGACAGAAGAAAGAGAGAGGTGTCTATTGGAAGAGAAAGAGGATGACAAGCAGGAAGGAGGTGGGCCTCTCTCCTACTGTGAAACAATTGCAACACAGTAAACAGCTTTCATCAATGACTGTTTATTAGTTCAGTTCCATAGGTCAGGAGGTTGCAGATCTCATCTGGGTGCCCCCTGTAATCTGCCCCAGTGATCTTGCGCTCCTTACTTGGAGATGGAGCTGGCCCAGAATCTGTGTTATGGATCATCCCATTCATTAGGAAAATTCCTTTCCCCACAGCCAAAGCATAATTGTCCTGTTTTCTGGTTAGCTGTTAATTAAATGCACTCTGCTCCTAGATGGAGTTTAGGTCCTTTTCTCTCTCTCTCTCTCTCTCTCTCTCCCTGCCTATCTCTGTCTCTCTCTGTCTCTGTCTCTGTGTCTGTCTGTCTGTCTCTCTCTCTCTCTGTCTCTCTCCATCTCTGTCTCTGTCCTTCATCTAATTCTGTTTCTTACACATAATGTTCTAGAAATCAAGAAGCAAGGCTCTATTTTCATTTAATATTATCAAGCTTTCCCTTGGACCATTTTTATCTGAGATTTCTGCCATTATTTTTTATGTTTAAATAAGTTCTCCTGTGATCATACTAGGCCTATCAGGAGAATCTGTAGCATTCTTCCTATTTTAAAGTCAATTGTGAGTCACATTAACAACACCCGAAGAATCCTTTTATAATAATGTCTGATTAGAATTTGATTACATAACTAGATGATAGGAGTTTGGATGGAAGCCTTTAAAATTCTGTCTAGAATAGTCTTATGAAGCTTCCTATACAACTGAAAGATTTTTAACAATGCAATGAGGACAATGGGACTTTGGTGGTATGTTAGCATAATATTTTCTAATGTTCATAAAATAATAAAATACAAAATTATATTTATGAAGAGCAGTGGAAGAAAAGCAACATCTGTGGACAAACAAGAAATTCAAAGGGGTGATCTTAATCAAAATTCCAGGTAAAAAGGACTTTAAAGGTAAACCACTGGTCTAATTGCAGGCAAATAACCTACTAATTAAGAAAGCTTAATAATAAAGAAAATTTTAAAAATTCAGGATTAAAACAATAGACATTGTCATATTTGTTTACTGAGCCATTTACTAATAAGATAAAAGCTATTCTCCAGAATAATACTCAAAAATTCTTATGGCAGTAAGCTGTAGAGACTTTGAAATGTATGCTCAGTTTAAAGTACAGAGTAGACCAAATAAAACCTTTTTGTTTTAAATTAAATTTGATTTTTTAATATAAGTAGTAGTAGGATTGGCATTAAAACAGGACTTGAACCTATTTATTGCCCCTGAAAGTATATCAAAAATCAAGCCCAGAGAAGCGTCCTATTTACCAGTTCTTCAGAGACTGTAAATTGGCTTTGACAAATACTACATGGAAATGAGTGTAACTGTATATTCCAGGGATGAGCTGGTGCTTTATCAATATATAGCAAAACCTAGTACTTTGGAAGAATGACTATACTAGATCATAGTGTGTGTGGTGCTTAGGAGTAATGGATACTCTTGTACATTTTGTATGTGGAATGAAAATATGGACAATGACAGAAAATTTCATCTTTATTTTGTATAGAAAGAAATAGACCTCTAATAGCTATGAGCTAGTATTAGAAGTCATCATTCACAATATTTGCCCACAGAACACGTCTAGGTTTTCTATGAATGCTGGAAAGTAACAACCACTCCCAAGGCTGTCATTCAGATTTCTTGTGAAATAGAACAAACACAAGTTCAAGGAAGATATAGGAAAAGTGTCAGAGGGCGTAAAAGGTGAAGTGTATTTTAATGTCTTGTACAAGCCAAATTACATTTCAGACTTTCCAAGATAAACATAAATTCACCAGAAAGAAAACAATTCAGTTTAAGACTAGTTTAATGTTCTCCAATGTATTATCACAGCAGCACAATGTCCCAAAAAAGTTTCCAAGCTGATTTTCAAAACTGGAATAATTATGAAAATGGGATTATTGTCTCTAAAAATGTATATTTTAGTTTAACAATGATTCTATTTTAGAGTGATTTTCTAAAGCAATCATAAAGATTTCATAACCTTGATTAGAATTTGCTTCTTCTACCCATCAGTAATCTTTTCTTTTCTATGTGAAAAGTAGTTTCACTTCTTCATCAGAAGATGAGGGGCCATATTTTTCTCTTTCCACCAAGGAGGGAGGAAAGGGGGATATAATTTAAAACTGTCCATAATGTCTCTCCAGGTCATATCCTGAGTAGTCAATATTACGAGTAGTCAATATTATTCTGAATCTTTGTAGTTGGTCTGATCCGGTGAGCCTTGAACTTTCATATAGTGGTTAAGATTCAGTACACAGCAAAGGTGTGTAATGGAAATTGTATAAAATCAGAGAAAGAAGAATTCTCATGGCCTGCTGGGAGCTGAGAAGGAGCTGGAGAGCCCAAGAGTTGCTCAGCTCAAGAAGCTGAACACCAAGAGGTATAGAGCAGTAACCGAAATGGAAGGCCTGGACACTTCCATACGATTCTGTGAGAGAAGGCTAAATCACCTGGTGACTGGTTCGTACAGGAGATAGAAACCAAAGACCGAACTCTCAAGCAGAACTCAGTTCTTCAAAAATGCATATCAGGTGTCTTCTTTCCCTTTGACTCCATCCGGATCACAACTTCATTTACCAGAGATGCTTACCACTCATTCCTTCATCAGTTTCCTGAGTTATTTACCAATCATTTCTGAAAAATACTCCACAATACCCCACAGACACACCTGGCACTCAGCTTTTCTACTCTGCTAGACATTTATTAAGCCAATCAAGTAGATCTATCACAATTTAACAATTACACTTCACATGAAAAGAAAGGCCAGATATGTGTAGATCTGCACACACATGTACATAACACCCGGCTACACTCAGTACATGTTTTAAGATTGCTTCAGATAATACCACATCCCTTTTAGTCATTGTATAATATCCCATTCCATGAATAAAATAGCAGTGATCATGTTGATATTCCTACTGATAGGTGTTCAAGCTATTTTCAATATTTCTGCAGTAATAAATGAATACAAAATATACAGTTTAGTGACAAATTTCTCCAATATATAGCCAGATGCCTTTTATGTACATTACTAGGAGTCATATAATTTATTGAAAGAACAAAGCCCAATTAGTCAGAAGGCTGAGGAAAAGTTTGATGACTTCCAGAGAGGCCAGCAAAGTATACACCCCCAGACCTGGAAGGAACTCTTTAAAAGCACTACCAAATATTCTCTTCCCCTTTACCCAGGCTGAAAGTCTACTGGTAGTGCCCCCACAACCAAGTTGGGTCTCTAATCAGTAATAAATGAGAATTCTAATTTCAGATTGGCATTATTTCTGAAGTATTCACTATTTGATTTCACATGTAGTGACATCTCAGTGTTTTAAATAGATTCTAATTGGCAAAAATATTTCCATGTGTCATGAGATATCTAGAAAATAAAGTTTTTTAAAATTGACTCGTGTATTCTTTATTATTATTAGTTTATTTATTATTATTTATTTATGTATTATTTATTTATTAGTTATTAGTTTATTTATTATTATTCATTATTATTAGTTTATTATTATTAGTTTATTTTGAACTTCTGTGTAGAAGTCTTATGCATATTTTGTATAGCTTGCCTAGCTTCTGGCTTTCTCATTCAGCTTTTTAACAATATTTTAAGAACATAAATATATGTTCTTAATATTAATAAAATCAAATTTATGTTTTTCTTTATGAATCCTGCTGTACATTCACTGATTACATTGTTTCTAATGTTTGTCACTGAAGAAGTCCTATAACCCTGCATCTTAATTATTTTAAGTTCATTTAAAAATGCATGGTCCAATGGAAATGTACTACTTTATGTCCTTACTGTTTATGTCCTTACTACTTTATGTCCTGTACTGTTTATGTCCTTATGAAAAGTCAGTGTTCGTCTGGACATGGAGACAAAATGACCACAGAGTCATATATTTTTTAAATAAACAACCTATATCATTTTCTTATTAAGTTGCAGTGGCACCTGTCATAAAATCAAGTGGTTTCATATGCCATGTTACATTTATAGATTGTTTGTTTTTCTGCTGTGTGTGTTGTGTGTGACAGAGAAACAGATTTATTGACACTTCAATTACTGATGCATTCTTAATATAGATTTACAGTAAGTCTTGAAACTGACTACCATTACTACATTCTTCTCTATAAAGCCCTTGGTGTTATAAAGCCCTTTGTATTTCAGTGTAAACGTAAGGGTCACATTTTTCATTTTCACAGCCTGATAGAGACCTTGTAGGTATTAGAAGAAAAGGTCACATTTAAAAGTGGCCCACAATTTGGTGAGCACTGACACATTAAAAAGAGAAAATCTTTCTGTTTATGAATGTAGAGCCTTTTATTTTCCTCAGCATCAGATGAGAGAGATTATATTTCATCATTTTATGTCACAGTTCTGTGTATTTGTTATCAATTGATACATGTCATACTTGTTGAATAATACTTTTTAAACAAAATACCTAATTACCCTCCCCTTTGTTGCTCAAAATTGTTTGTGGATGACTATTAGATATTGATCCTTCATACTTCTGCTTACTTGTTGAAAAGCCAGAATTTATAATAATTTATATTAGGTTATTTCAGAGGTTTTATCTTATATTTTAAAAAGACATTTTTACTTTTTATTCAATACTAATATGCTTTAATTTTTGTTATGTTCCCTTATTTTAATACCTTATATTATTATACTAATATGACTTAGTTATAATTTGTAAATCAATATTGATGTATTATTAGAAGATTTCACAGAATATTAAAAATCTCTGTTTTTCCCTTTTCCTATTCTGTCCCATGATTCAATTTTACACATTTAATTGTCATGTTTCCTTATACTCTTCCCTCTTCTTAGCTATGAAAGTTTATTGGACCGGCCCTGTTTCGGATGGCCTTGATAGATCCAGTGATAATGACACTGTCTTGGAAAAACGTGTAGTGATAAAACAATTTTTTTAATTTAATCTTTTTTGGTGCATTATGAATACACATCATCATCACATTCAACATTGAGAGTTTGTACCAGAATATGACACAACTTAATTCTCATTTTTCCCCTTTCTCCCCACCCTCCAACCCCTCATCCCCTATACACATAATCTTTATTTCCTTTTTCTTTATTATTACCACATTCATTTTCCCCTCATTATTTACCCCTACATTCTCTTCCCTTTTAAATATGTTCTGTTTCACAATATCAACTATACATACTACAACTCATTTACAACTTCACTAAATGAAGAGAACAAACAAATTTTAAAGTAAGAATTAAAGATAGGTAGAGAGAACAACAACAACAACAAACATACATACATGCAACTTTCCCACTGTCACTTGTTGAAAAGTTTATTCTTTCTCTTTTAACTGCTTTTACTCTGCTGTAAAAAAAAAAAAAAGAAAAAAAGAAAAAAAAAAGAAAAGGAAAAAAAACCCAGTTTGCTGTGCTGGCCTGAGCTTATGCTTCAGCCCTCTGTTCAGCTGCGCTGATGTGTCTGTTCTTTCAACAGCATTGACCTCCATTGATTAGTGCATTTTTATAGCAATTCTGGAGGTCAAGCAATGCCAACATGCTCATTTTATTTTCTTCTTAATATATATTTGCCGTGTATTGCGAAATTTTACTTTCTATTTAAAGGTTATAATGAATTGGTTAATACTCCCCCCCCCAAAAAAAAAACTCCTTGCAGGACTTTTGTTGGAAGTATGTTTAAGCCAGTTGCTGTGAGGTAGAGCTTATGCCTACAAAAACACTCTGCTCAATTCAAGAAATCTCCAGTTACAGAATCAGATTTGCTTAGTTTTTTGCCCTCTAAATTACTTTTTTATAGTTTTGTGTGTATAAACCCTGAACTTATCTGCTTTAATTTATAACAACATGTTTCACTGTGAGATGAATGTTGATGGTGTTATATTTTCACATGAATTATCACACATTATTGTTAGTACAAAATAAATAAATTTACTTTTGTTCACTTTGTATCCTGTACGCTAGCTGTAATCTCTACTTAGTTTCAGCTTCCATTTTTTGAATGTTACTAGAGTTATGGTACTGGTTCTATTCTTAACTATTCTACCAGGTTTGCTGACATACTTGACCTCAGTTTTTACACTCAGATAGCAAGAGTCAGCATTTTTCTTAAAACTTCACTACTATTTAGATGTTTAAATTGAGTTTCTCATAGAAAATCTACAATTACATTTCATATTGTATGCACAGTGAGAGTCTCTGTCTTTCAATCTATCTATTAATATTGTGTGAATGACAATTGGAGTGACTGACATTTATGTTTTAAGATATTAGAGGGAGGAAATGTAATCATTATAAGCCACTTACATTTCCTGTGAACTGATAATACTGTGATTTCAAATTAGATTTTTAATACTTGTAAATATTTACTGTAGACTCTGAGAGCTTTCTAGTGAAATCCGTGTTGCTTTGTTCATATTGTACAGGTTGAGAATACTTCTGTCTTTCGCACAGATCTTTATTTCTATTTCCACTTCCTTTTTATTTCATCTTGTTGTAGGGTGTGTGTGTCCACACATTTGTGTGTATACATGTGCTCTTCTTTCTAATGTCCTGTTTAAAATGCTTCCTGTCACTATCAATACTCTATTATTTATCTTTTAAACATAAGCTCTCAAACTGTGTCCTCCCCCCTTGGTATTGTATTTTCCCTTAAAGCTGTGATTTTCTGTTATAGACAGATTCACTCGTGATCTATCATTTTGTTACTGAAGTGATTTCCATGTTGTTTTCTCTGATTCTTTCTCATTTCTACTTACACTTTGAATTTATTCCCCGCCAGCTTCCTTTACTGTGCCAAGTCATAGGAAAAGCTAGAAAAGGTCTACAACTCTTCAGTAGACAAGGTTCTATAAATCCAGACAGTGCAAAAAGAGTTGACATATACTATACAGGAAATATTTATCCATTCCTGGTGAGTAGACACAAAATAAGGAAACCAATCATTATATCCCTTTTCTTGTTTGTGTAATTATGCTAATTGAGTTTTCTTGGGGGATAGCAATGGAGTCCAGGTTATGGTCAAGATTATACTTCTCTCCTCTAAAACAGACATAAGGAAAATGTCTGATTTTCAGTTTGCATGTTACAATTATCTCCCCTTGAATATATTAGCCTTTATGATTAAATAAGAGACAAAAGCCAGGCACAAAGTAATGGATATTCCTGGGCCATTACTAACAAAATATTCTCTTCCATTTTTTTACAGTGAGGAATGAAATTAGCAGTAATATTTTTCCAGAAATTGCTCAGACCCCACAGATCTCCACAAATCTCATTTTTCCTTTTTCAAAAAAGCATGTATAAACAAAACGATATCATATAAACCTTCTTTCTAAACTCAATGTGACCTGTGAGCTGAAGTAATTAAAATATCAGTTTAGATATATATGATAGTACCTTCTTTACTGGGTTGATGAAAATTACTGACCTACATTTTCTGATCAAAAGAAGACAACTCTTCTGTATACTGGCAGTTTCCTCAGGCAGAACTATTCTTAAAATGAAGCCACATTTACCTATTTTATCTTTCACTGGAGATAGATTGCTCCCTTTCATTTCAACGTACTGGTTCTCTAGAATTATCTATAAATGTCAATACTTCTTTTTGATTAGTGACACTTTTGAATTTGAGACATAATTTCAAGCATTTCTTTCTTCTGGGAACATGAATTCAGAAGAGGCAGTAATAAGAAAGAATTTAGGAGTAAATGGAGCATTTCTTAACAGTAGTTAATAGTTTATATTGAGATTTTACTTCAGTGTATAAGCTTTAGTTTGTATTAATTTGATAACTTCTTTTTCATCAGCAGTCAGGATATCAACAACTTCTTAAACTGCATTTTAGAATCCTAAACACTTTTTCATTCAATGGACCAAGAAAGTGCAGAGGTAACTAAAATGCAGTTCTTTGTTTTCCCTCTCTCTCTTGTCCAGAGAAGTTTCTGTTTGCCCTTACAAAAAGAGCATATACTGCAACTTTATTAGATCATTAATTCTAAGCCTGAGTGAAGTTATAGTACCGTGATAAAGCCCTCTACTGTCATAAACACCAGAAAACTACAAGTTGACTCATGGATCTCTTTATTCTATGACCTCCAAAAAAAAAAAAACTTTAAAGTTTCTTCTTAAAATTCTATTTGTGTTTCTAAAATGGATTTTTAAAAAAAATATCTTGCTAAAATGCATGTATCAGGTTGATTAATGGTGAAAATGATAAATGCTATGTGCAGGTCTTTTCCCCACTGTTAAGAATGTGTTTATGAAAGAGTACTTGTTGAAATGCTTCTGACACTTAACAAACGTTATATGCTTCAGGTATCATTGTTGGATACGATGTTTCACATCACTAATACTATCTAACCTAATATTGTCAAATCCTGTTACATAATACTTTTTTATTCAAATCTTTATTGGTATATCATGACTATCCATCATCATCATATTCCACACTGAGAGTCTGTACTAGAATATGGCACAACTTGATACTTTTCAGAGAAAGAAGTAAGAGCAGCTAAGAAGTATATGAAGAAATGCTCTATGTAATACTTTTTTTTTTTTTTTTTTTTTTTTTTTTTTGAGACAGGGTCTCACTTTGTGGTTCAGGCTGGCCCTGAGCTCAGCTTCAAACTCACATCACAGCAATCCTCCTGCCTCTGCCTCCCGAGTGCTAGGATTACAGGCGTGAGCCACCACGCCCGGCACTGTGGTATGTGGTGCTGGTTGCTTCTGGGCGGGAGTTTCCACACCCAGTATGGTATGTGGTTACCAGGGATCGAACCCGGGTCCTTGTGCTTGCAAGACAGGCGCCGGAACCACTGAGCTAAATCCCCAGCTTTTTAAACAGGATGTAAATCCTCACCATTTTTTTTTTCTAACTTCAAACTTCAGATATTACTAAGAAAGCCAACTATCCATCAATGCTAAGAACAAGAATAGAACACATGAGATTTTATTGAAAGAACTCGTGAAGGTCAGAATTGGGACCATTACCATGAGCAATCAGTTGTGCCTGAGAAAATATTAATAAAATTAGAAAACAAATCCTGAAGACCTTCAGCTAAGCGCATTTTTTTGTCTGAGATGTTTAATCCTTGTTTTGAGTAGAAAGACATTTATATTTGCTACTTTCTAAATCTTAGCTGTATTAGCCTGGCAAGACAGTGATGGAATTAGGAAATATGCACATTTCTACCGTCCATTTACACTCTTGTCATCCCCACAATATCAGCAATAAACCAGGGAGGCTGTATAATTATCGTGAGTTAGACTGACCTTTATCTGAGCAAGGAACTACTTCATGTAAACCATCCAGTTTGGGTTCCACCTAACTCCAAATCAGCCACTGTTCTGCAGTCATGCCAATGAACATACAGAATTCAAAATTTGTTCCCTGAGAGGCAAAATTCAAAGGCGATAAAGTCACCAAGGTCTGCCGTGGGTTCAGCTACTGATTGTAATTAGTGTACTTTCTCACCGATAGACCTGGCAATTCAATTGTGGTAGAGGGTGTATCTTGTTTATACTTAAATTTTAATGGTTTTAAGTAGACTCTGTGAGGATTCATGTCTTAAAATCATACTATCTTAGCACACTGCTTAGAAATAACATCTTTGAGCCGGGGAGTTAGCTCAGTGGTTCCGGCGCCTGTCTTGCAAGCACAAGGGCCCGGGTTCGATTCCCTGGTAACCACATAACAATACTGGGTGTGGAGACCCACACCCAGCAGCAACCAGTACCACACACCACAGTGCCGGGCGTGGTGGCTCACGCCTGTAATCCCAGCACTCGGGAGGCAGAGGCAGGAGGATTGTGATGTGAGTTTGAGGCTGAGCTCAGGGCCAGCCTGAACCACAAAGCGAGACACTGTCTCAAAAAAAAAAAAAAAAAGAAAGAAAGAAATAACATCTTTGCTGGAACAATCAAGTTAAAATGATACTATTAAGAAGATATTGCATTAATGTGAGTCCTAATTACATGACTGATGGATTTATAATAAGGAAAAGTTTGACATACAGATATGGGTTGTGTGATGATAGAAACGTATGCTAGTCTCTCTGGGCCACTGTAATAGAATTTCAGAAACAAGAGGGCTTATAAACAACAGAAATTTGTTTTGGTCCCTCAGAATGGAAAGCCTAAGATCAAGACACAGGTAAATTTAGTGTCTGATGAAAGCCAGTTTCCTCATAGATCGTGTCTCCTTGCTGTATTCTCATTGGTCTCATTAGTCTCTTGTAAGAGCACTAACCCTCTTAAGAAGGAGTCTACTTAGGAGATTTATTATCTCAAAAAAATTTCATCTTTTAACATCTTGCCTGTATATCAGCTTTTAAAAGTCACAAACTTTCAGAAATTAATTTTATTGGTACATTTTATACATTATGATCACATTCAACATTGAGAATTTGTACCTGTACATGATACATCTTAATTCTCATTTTTCCCCTTTCCATTGCCCTCCCTACAACCCCTGCCACCTGTATACATGAGCTTTGTTTTCTTATTTTTAATATGAAGTTTTTCTTTCCTTTCTTTTTTCTTTTTATTTTTCTTTACCTTTCCTTTTGAACATTTTTTTCCTCTTTTACAATATCTATCATACATTCTGGGCCACATTTACACATTTTTCATAATAAATAAAAAATACAGTGCTTACATACCTGTATCCTTATTTATGTCACTTATGAATAGGTACTGAAGGTACATCTACTTGAGTATAAATGACTCACAATTATCATTCTTTATGGCTGAATAATACTCCATTTTATAAAAACACCACATCTTCTATGTCCATTCTCCTGTTGATGGGCATTTGGGCTATTTCCAAGATTTAGCTGTTATAAACTGAGCTACTATATACATGGATGTACATATGTTACTGTGGTACGATTTTATAATTATTTCATATATATACTTGACAGAGGAATAGTGCATCTAAAAGAGACCTTAATTCTAGTTTTTGAGGAATCTCCACACTGATCTTCATGGTGGTTGCACCAGTCCACATTCCTACCAAGAACAGAGAAGAACCAACATCTTCAAAATGGCCATTCTGCCAAAGCTACTACATAGATTCAGTACAATCCCAATTCAATTCCCAATAGCATATTTCATAGAGCTAGAGAAAATAATTTAAAAATTCATCTTGGAGCAGAAGAGACAGAATAGCAAAAGCAATCCTAGGCAATAAGATCATAGCAGGAGGTATCATATTCCTTAACTTCAACAAATACTACAAAGCCAGTGTGATAAATACAGCATAGTACTGGCAAAGAAACAGACCCAGGGATCAGTGGAACAGACTAGAAGGACAAGAAACAACCTCAGATATACTAAGCCCCCTCATCTTTTCAGAAAACTAAACATCCTCAGTGGAGGAAAGATAGTTTCTTTCACAAAAGATGCTTGAAAAACTAGTTTTCAACTTACCAAACATTAAAGCTAAGCCACTCTCTTTCTCCATGTATCAAACTAAAATCAAAATGAATCAGAGAACTAAATATTAAAACAGAAACACTAAACCTGCTGGAAAATAAGATAGGCAGACAGAACTCTTAAAGTTATTGGGACAGGGAAAGACATTATGAAAAAAACAAACAAATAAACAAATAAACAAACAAACAAACAACACCTCAGTAACATGAGAACTAGCAGAACGAATCCACAACTAGATATCATCCTATTAAAAAGTTTCTGTGCAGCAAGAGAAATCATCAAAGGAAGGAAAAGAAAAAGTGCAAGCTAGGAAAAAAAATATCAGCCATTTCTCAAACAAAGGACTACTTTCCAGAATATATGAAAACTTAAAAGAATCAGCTCCTCCAAATTTAAAGACCCAATTCAAAAATGGCATCTGAAATGTACATATATTTTTCAGATGAAGAAGTAATGGCAGCCAAGAAACATATAAAGAAATATTCAACACCACTGGTCATTCCAGAGATGCAAATCAAGACAACACTAACACAAATTTTGACACATTCAATCCACATCAAAGCAGATAGACAAGTCAAGGATTCCAGAAGATGCCAAAAATGGAGGAAGTTAAGAAAAGTTTTTAGCTATAGATTTCTGAGACAGCAATAGAGCATGACCTTGCTAATACCTTGAAATTGGACATGCAGTTTCCAAGTAATATCAGAAAATACTTTTCTGTTATTTTATAATATTCAATTTATGCTACTTTGCCATGAAACCCCTGGACAATTAATCTACTGATTAGTACTTGGTAGTTACAGTGAAACTTCTAGAATTTGTGCCAATCTTTGGACTTAAAAAAAATAAGCACATTTTTTCTTTAATGTTTATTTTTATTAGTCCATATCTGGTACAGAATGATAACATTCCTAATGTGGATTTGGTTCAGGTATAGTACACATCTTGATATTTTTCATCCCCTTTTCCTTCCCTCTATTTCTTCTCTCACTCCATTTCTTAGTCTCCAGATTCTGCTATTATCTATTCTCATGTTATTGTTGATCAATAAGGGAACATATTTCCACAAATGCCCATCTGAGTCAGTCAAGGCATCTTGCAAGAATGGAGAAGAACTCTGAGCCCAGCCTGCAAAATTTAACTACTTGCTTGACAAGACCCTGTCTCAAGATTTTATGAATACATTCTATGGGTGTAGTTCAGTGGGAAGATTCCCGGTCCCCAGGTTCAAGTCCAGGTAGAGAAAAACAAAGCTGATTTATGGAGCTGTGAAAATGACTGAGTTTAAAAGAAAAGACAATCTGTACTTGACCCTCTTATGGAAACACAAACTCCAGGGGAAATCATTTTTAATTCCATTGTGGTTTTTTTTTTCTCTTGCCTTTAGTTACTTCTTGATGAAAGGGAAGCAAGAGAGGATGAATACACTGTGAAGCACCTCAATAATTAAAATGTCACCTAGAAACTTTATGAAGTGCTGGTACGGACTTCAGTATCTTCTTTGGAAGTAAGAATTGCACTATCTGGTGCTCACAGTTGGAACTTTCCAGAAGGACGACACAGCTGAGTGTACGCTGAGCCAAGACTCACTGACGAAGACTCACGATGAACCCGACCTGAACGAAGAGGCCCAGGTAGATAGATGTAAGCTTGTTGATCAGCTTTCAAATGAGCCACGAACTGTCTCAAGTTCATTGTGGTTTTCTCATGACGCCAGCCACCTTTGAGTGTAGGCTGGGAAATGTTTTTGATGTTTCAAATGAGCAGTTCAAGAAAGAAGGTCTTGTAGAAATGACTTCTACAATTTTAGTTTGCTAATCTGTTTTGTTTCTGAAAGCTCCTGTCATGTGTTCATTTTATCCGTTGCTCATTTATTAAGTTTTAACTGTGCGGCTATTATGTACTGGGCACTACAGCTGTGGGCCTCAGTTAGCTTCTCTGCAAAGTGGCCCCAGTTAAGGTCACACCCTTCCTTCTGGTCTGCATCTAAGGGCTACTCTGGGGGGCACAATCACACTCAAGCAGGTGTCTTCACTGGGGGATCACTCTGACAGCCTGGGAAAATCCTCCCTGGGGATGCTCAGAAAGGCCGATGTATCCCTGAAGCTTTAGCAGTCGGGCAGACTATAAAAGCAGTTAGAACAGCAGTTAGAAGGATAAGGTTGGGGAATAATGAAGACCAGACAGCGGTGTTTCACAGAGACAGTGGCTGCTGTGACGACGTTGGCGGAGGGGCCATTGGTCTGACGCGCAGTGACGGGGTGCTGACGTCACAGGCACCACCAGGGAGGCTCCTGCCAGGGGCGCTGCCCGCTCTACCACTCAGCAATTCCCCGACAACTGATTTTGCCCATTCCTGAGGTCTCAGTCAAATCACGTAGTCTCTCTGAATTTTTAATCTTTAGATACAAAGAATAGTAAATTGTGCTTTCTTACATTCTTGTTAGGCTTTCTTTCTATGATCTTGAGACATGCACCACCTTGTTGGAATCAATTTTAATTTTATATATCAAAATATGTTAGGTAGATTTGGCTCAGAGTGAAGGCTCAAATCGGTTGCATTATTTATGATTTTACAGTGGTGATGGTGACAGGAAGCAAATCCCTCGAACTGTTTACACAAAGAACTCTACACAGATTATGCACAAAAGTATCAGAAATACTTCAAGTATTTTTTTACATAGATCAGTAAGAATAAGACAGGCACTTTTGAAATTCAAGTTAAAATCACCATGTCAAAATGATCCCCATCTTCGTTATAAATTATGAAGCTTAAATAAAATTTCAAGTGAATATCTGGAGAAAATTATAGCAGCAGAGTGATAGTCAAGAGAGATCAAATTTATTTTTTCATGGACTGAGTAATGTAGAAAAAATTTAAATACTATGATGTTTAATGTTACAGTTTAAAGACAATTTTATATTGTACACCATGAAAGTCACTTAGTGTAAAGACGGTGATTCTTTCTAAGTATACATGTGGCAGAGAAAAGGAGACAGAAACCGCTTGTCAGGTGTGACAATTAGCTGCCAAAGAAGAACAGTCGTAGTCAGTAAGACTCATGACAGAATCTGTTTCAGACTTCAAAACGATCATGGGAGGCAGCATTACATGTTTTTCACACACGCTAATGATGAAGCTCAGCATATCTGAGAAAGAATGGTCTCTTTTTTTTGAGACCGGGTCTCGCTTAGTATTTCAGGCTAGTCCTGAACTCAGCTTTGAACTCAGCAGTCCTCCTGCCTCTGCCTCCCAAGTGCTGGGATTACAGGTGTAAGCTACCATGTCTGGCACTGGGGTATGTGGTTCTGATTGCTGGTGGGAGGGAGTCACCACGCTCGACATTGTTGTATGTGATCACAGGGATCAAAGCCGGGCCGTTATGCTTGCAAGGCAAGCACTGAAATCACTGAGCTAAATCCTTCGCCCCTCTTTTTATCTTCTCAAATGAAGAATTTCTTCCACCATCTTCTAAATTTTTAACTCTTCAAACTGATAAAGTTTATTTTATACAGTAGCCTTCTTGATCGTCAAAAAATGGCTTTGAGAAGATCATTAGAGCACTCTTACTACTCTTAAAACTTTCTAAATTTTTCTATTTTCTCTCAAATAATTTTCCTTTAGAGAAGAAAATAGTGCTAATATGTCTTTGGTCCAATATTTTTTCTGAAAATGGAATTGAACTAAGATGAACTACTTGAAAAACATACACAAAAATGCTACAGCATCAGAATTTAGTTCAGTTGTCCTGATTGCCTAATATGCAGTTATATGTGGATCTTTTTCCTCTCTAAGTATTGTTTCATTTTATATATAAAAACTTAAACATATTTATCATTTTAGGAATGCTAATTTACTTTTGTTTATACATTCCTTAAATTTTTGATAAACAAATGGTACTACATACATGAAATAATTTTAGAGATTAAAAGTTATCAGGCCTGTATATTTTTTATTACTCTATCTAATTGATTGTTGACCAAGAGGTAAAATTAGTTGTAAATATGTCTTTATTCCCTTTTGAGCTCTGGATACTATGGAGGTCTATTCTAATACCTTTGTCATAGTGCACACTCAGATATCCTTATAACCTTGACTTTTTCCAAGCTTTCTGGGAGACACGAATTCGATTGATTCCAAATGTTGAATGCTTATTTACCATTTTTCCTCTTCATCATTGATACTATATGTTTTTTTATTTCTAGCAGACTCCCTTCTCAAAATTGATTTATTTAGTTTTTTTTACAATTCAGAGTTCTCTAACTTTTTTTCTATTCTAAATTCTATAGCATACTATTCAAAACCCAAAATTTCCCCTTGTGTTTCTTATATTTTTAAATGCATGTTTACTGCTTACATTTTTAAAATAGAGTCCTGATGTGTAGATAGGCTGATCTTAAACTGACGGTGTAGATCAGGCTGGCCTTGAAATTGGGGTGATTCTCCTGCTTCTGCCTCCTAGTCGCTGAGGTTATGGGCATGTGCCATTTCTCCTGGCTGTGTTATTTTAATCACTTAGAGGTACCATGTCCTATACTTTCACAACTTTGTGATTTCATAAAAAGTGTTATGTACAGGAAAGTTAATAAGCCTAGCTAAAATAACTATGGATAGTAAACAGAATCTAAACTCAGTGGCTTACAGGAAAAATAAAATTGGTCTTTGCCATAATTTTGCAAACAGCTGAGGAATTACTTACCGAAGTAAGGGTCCAGACTCAGGCTGTATTGAAGTTGTCTGTAGATTTCTCCAGATTGAGTCTGGAATTCAAAGTAGAGCAGCCGTCATCTTCAAAGCAGAAGGGAGATTCTCAAGGGACATTACAGCACTAACACAGTGCAACTCAGGCTTCGGGCCCCAGATATAAAATGCTCCCCTGTTTGTATTTCATTAGTCACAGTTCAGCACATAACCAAGTGAAAAGTTCCGAGGGGAGAGAAGAATCCACTTGTCCTACTGGGAAATTCTGTGACCGCACATGGAAAGGTGTGGTTGTCGCCCCTTTAACAGCCAAGGGGGCAACAGGAGAGTGTGATGCAATCTACACCATCAGGACGAGTTGACTAGTGTCAACTTCTATTTCATTGAACTCTTCGGATCCCTTTGACTTTTGTGTATGTTTCCATGAGGTTTTTTTGACAGGACTTCTTGTCCCAATCCCATCTGCAGCATAGGAAGGAGACCCGTGTTCAGAGTGCTCCCTTCATGCTACTCTTTAATACAGAGTAAACACTCTTCCTGGTGTCTATTGTCATTGACAGCTGCTCCTTTTTTTCTGTCTGTGAAGTGGAAATCTGCCTCGATCATGATGGGAGTCTGCATTTCAGCAGTCAGATATACTTCAGGGTTTGGTAGTGGACTTACCACAACAACAATATTTGGAAATGGTAAATAAATAATAGACCATTAATTAATGAACACCTTATCTGTATTGAATATTTCACTTCAAATTTTACCTAAAACAATGCAAACCTATATTGGTTAGAAATGTCTAATATATCCAACTCACTGAACTATACATATTGTTAGGGAAAATGAGAATTCTGACTGTACATGTATGCGAAAGAATTAGCCATCTGTAATTTATTTACTAAAAGTATGCATAGAAGAAATTAGAAATAAGAAAAAGGGTAAAAGAAAAAGAAAGATCAATCTACAAGAACAAAACCTATAAAAGGACAAAGATATAAACATTGGAACAATATGGCAAATAATACATTTGCTTACATATAGTATATTTAAAATGCATTCAGTGTTTCATAGAGATTGGATTTGTTCAGTCACTTTACTTAAATCTTTTTTGTTTATCATAGTGAGACAAGAACAGAATAGGAAGATAGTATAACAAATCTTGGATAGTAACATTATAATTTTATATAAATAGTTGAGTATCATTTTTTTATGTTTATAGTTTTGCATTTACAACTAATGTTGAAATTTAATATAATCTTATAACAGATGTGTAACTTAAAATAGAGATATAAATGTATATTTCTAAAACTGTTTATCAATAGCATTCAGCTGTTTATAATAGAGTAGAAAATATACATTAAATGTGTATACATGTTACAAAGAATGTACACATGTTAAAGAATTCTGGACCTAAATAAATTCTCAGTTCAAATGCTTAAAAAAGAAGCCTCATGCTAATTTCCTTCCATTAAGTTTCTTTCTGAAGCTCAATGGGTGTTTTTACAACTCCAGAGTTAATAGCCATAGAAACGAGGCAAAGTGAGACTTTTTCCCATTTAAGTTTTCTTAAAAGATAACTGCTCTCACCCTTTTATTCATTTGTAGCCTTTGGAACTGGACTTCAGCATCAACATATCTGCACCAATTACTGACATCTGTAATAACTTTTATCTTTCTTTTCCAATGGGCCTTTTACCTAGTCCTCATTACTCACCGACCAACAAGATGTCTTCCCCTTGTTAGCACTTTTTACCTCCATTCCTTTGCACAGTGATTTATTGTTGTCATGTGTTATGTATTTTGGCAAAGCTCTGCCTTTGGTTTGTCCAATCAGATAGAGCATGATGCCTATAGACTTGCAAAAACAACAGCTCCACATTTATGAGATGTTCAAAGATGAAAACTTTCACATTCTCCATTAATTAACAGTTTATTCATTTCTTTTTTGTTTAAGGTGTGGTGATGTTCTTTATACTGTTTTTTATTTTTTTTAAGTAGACTGAATCTTTCCCTTTTGAAACAATTCACTTTATACTTGAATGTACAAGTAAAAGGGAACAGATTATTGTAATAAAATGACAGATATTTCCTACTTTATAGATTCTATTCCCTATAGCAAAGTCCTAAAAAGACTAAAAGTTCATTCTGCTCTATGTTTTATATTTTATTAAAGACTATAAATTATAAATATATGATAAATAGTTCCATATTTGGTAAGTTATAAGTGCTATGGGAAAATATATAGGCTAAGTTTGGATAGAAAGTGCTGAGGTTAAGTGGAGTAGCAATTTTAGACAGATGGACAAGCATGTGAGCCTCAAGGATATTTTCCTTACAAGTACCCTTGGCAGAAAGGGCAGTGACCTTGACACAGAAGGACTTATTCTGCTCATCTTCAGGAAAGAGGAATTAGACAAGTGTGCTGTGCATCAGGAGAATGATAGAAAATATAGTAAAACAGTCAAACAGGGAGGAAATTTTTGTAGAGTCTTTTGTCAGTATAAACTGTTTCCTGACTTGGTTTGTAGGAATGGGAAGGCGTGAGCAGAAGAATAGTTGTTATCGATGGGAGCAAAAATGTCTGTCCAAAGTTCATTTTGAACAGTTCAGAGTTAAGTGATGATAGATGTGTGGACTTAAGAAGACACAGATAGAGGCTGTTAGGAGCTTTGTGTTTTTTGTTTTTAATCAAATCCTAAAACCAGAAGCCCTAATGGAAAACTCTTTTTCTGGAGCCGAAATAGTGTGATATTATTAGAATGATTGTATTTTAAGCAGTAGTGAGCTTATCCACATTTTAAAAAGAAAATTAACTGAGTTAGGTTTAAAATGAGTTTTCACAAGTCACTAGAATTTAGTTAGAAAAGAGCAGAGATAGATGTTTCCAATTAGCCAAATGCCATGAGTAAAACAAATAAAACTAAATAATATTAGAGAGACAGATGGACAGATACACAGAGGACATGAATCTGTGTGATTCTAATCATATTTTCCCAAACCAGAAATAGGAGGAGCTAAAATAACCAAATAAACAAATTCCACAAAAATCACTCTAGGATCCTAACTGCTGACATTTGAATCAGTAAACTGTGGAAGGAAGATCACCCTCCACTGTGGGTATGAATCATTCACCCAGCTGAGGGTGTGTACTGAACAAAGGTGGAAAGAAGAATAAATTTCTTTTATGGTTGAGCTGGGATACCTGCCCTTAGTCTTGGATGCTCCTAGTTCTCAAGTCTTCCTGCTCAGATGAGGACTTACACTTTGGTCTCTCTGCTTCTCAGAATTTAGGACTTGAACTGGAACTACACCACTGTTTTTCACAGCTTCTTGTTGTCAGCAGTTATGTGACTCAATCGCTAGATAATTTGGTCATAGAAGTACAACTATTAGTTATTGCTTAATTCATTATACATGTTCTCTTGTATTCAGAATGACATTGATGTTTCTAATTTATCTAAAACATAAATACTCAAGATTTTCCTAGACAGATTATGTATAAATTAACTGAAAAATATATCAAAAACTACTTTATTTTTCTATTTATGAATTTAATGGAAGGTGCTATAAACCATTATTTATTGTGTTGTCTTCTTAGTAGATACAGTGTCACACAAGTGGATCATGTACTGCCAATGAGTGCTACTAAACAGAAAATTTAAGGAAAAAGAAAGAAGGATGTGATCTTATGAGGAGACCAGAGCAGAGAATCTGAACTTGGGTGCATAATCTCTAACCTCTGAGTGTTTTGCTGAAGTTATTCATTTTTCGACCCTGAGTTTCTTCGTTTGAAATACTAAAGACTTCATACTCAGTGATCATTGTCAACTTTATAGAGCTAGGATGATGTATTCACCACCAGTATGAAATGTAGAGTTTTATTTGAGGTTCAGTGTGGTCATTTGCAGAATATAAACCAAGGAAGAAATACTGTTAACTTTGGTTATGTCATCTTTGTTATGTCTCAGTTTTGGCATAGTTAAAACAGAAACAGTCCAAATTACACATCAAAGTTTCATCAGTGGCTCTCATTGTGATCTTGAAGAATATTGAAATTCAGCTTCTACATCTGTGAAGGCAGGACTGCCAGGCCTAGCTATAATGTATTTGAGAGAATGATCACATATCCAGCCTTGAACTTAACAGACACTCTGTTCTGCTGTAAGAGTCCCGATTTGGTATCACACAGCCTGCATGATGGTTTCTCTGAGCCTTAGTAGCATCTTGCTTTCTATAACATCAACAGGTAATGATTTCCATTGCTAATAACTCTAATGGTAATAAATAACTCTAATAATAGTAGCTAATAGTGGCTGTTATTGCTCCAACAAGATGCACTTATGTCTATACCATTGATATTTTATTCCTTCGCAATAAACATGTAATTTAAAATACCAGCCAATTACAGTTTTGAATTGTGTATAAATATCATGTAGTATCATAATCAATTGCCATGCTCAATTTTGATGTTTTAACAGTAGCCACCAAGCCAGGAATTCAGCTCAATGGGTTCTTGTGCCTGCCTCAAAAGCACAAGGTCTCAAGATCATTCCCTGGTACAAAAAAAAAAAAAAAAAAATTGTGTAAAAGACATGGCCACAGAAAATCCAGAAGTTCCTACACAGCAAAACATTATTTTGTTTTCAGTCTTCTGAGAAACTTTTCTGATATGATGTAAATGCTGTCAGGAAGAAAGCAATACAGTTGGGTTAACAATTTCTTAATTTTAGTTCTGAACATTTTGAGAAAGATCAAGCTATAAAAAAGCCATATATATATAATCATTATATTTCACTCACAATACATATATGTATATGTATATATGCATATATACACATATATTAACATATTAATTACCATATATTAGCATATTAATATATAATTACATCAAGTTAGTGTTAAAAGCAAAAATATTAATATGTACCTTGGAGTTGCATTCCAATTATTATTCAAGTAGGAAGCAATGTCTTTCTGGTATCATTTTCCTTAAAATACTGCTCCATTTCATCATTTAATCATAACCACAAGCTTGTTAACTTTCTGTGTAAAATAGCTGGTGTTACTTTGCTCTGTACATGACTGTTCCTGCAGTTTAGTTATTTTTGTCATAATGTTCATCCTAATGAATGCCTTATCTGTTCTTTTCTAATCCTGCTAATCAGGAATGGCAAGAGATATCCGGCACCAGTAACTTTTGACCTTCATTTTAACTGCATTGCCACATTCCTCAGAGACAAACCAGAGTTTCATTTCTCTGTTACTGAAAGTTCACATGCAGTGTGTTGTGTTTGTCCACTTCTGTTGTCTGGGGTTAGAAATTCATGCCTTGTGTTCTGTCTGCCCTGCCATGCACATTTGCAGCTCCCTAAAACTATTTAAAAAACAGTGACATGGAAAAAGAAAAAATGAAGACTTAGATTATTTTATAAGTGAAGTCAAACCAAGTCATAATAATCAATAAGTCAGCCTATGTTCAAGTTTCTTCTTATATTATTACTATAACACAACATATTTATGTATGCATATAGTGTACATTTACATGTGTATGCACACACATATAATGATATTCTTACATTGGTCTATATATTCTAATCCTGTGCAAATTCTAATGGAATTTTCTATTGACATCTATATGGAAAGGGAACTGCTGCCATCACAGGCTTCAAAAGCACAGTTTGGATCACTGTCGAGTTTCATAAGAAGAGAACTAAGCAGAAGGAGTAAAGTGCAGAGGAATCTATAAGTTATGATTTCACTTTGTACCACTATAAGCTTTTGAAATGATTCTCTGGTTATCTTTGATAGGAAAGAGGTAGCTAAACAAGAACATAAGGGACATTTCTAAATGTTGATCTGTGAAAGGCATGTGGGTGAGCTGAGGTACATCTTGCTACATTATTACAGACGAGTCTTATGGACATTATAATTCAATAACATGTTACTCAAAGAATCCCACCCATAAAATTAAGTCTGTAATACTTAACCATAGACATCATACTTCATTCAATTCATTCATTTTAAAGGCACTGAAAAAATGCATTTTATGAAAAGATTACAATAGTAGAAATGAAAGGAAGACACTATCTTTTAGCATGAGTGTGATAAAACTCGTTGGACAATCTTCAAATGTTTTCAACAGTTGCTATTTGTGTAATGATGCCCCACTGGATCTTCCAGACACCAAGGTGATTCAAAATTGAGCTTGCCTGCAGGAATCTTGCAATCTAATGCAACCAAGAACAAAAACTAAGAAAATTAGTTATTTTAATACAGTTATTCTCCACGGGCTTCTCAGGGTCCTGAGGGCAAACACATGGAAATAAGCACGAATGATCTTTTACATTTTTACATTTCAAACAGATCTGATGTGGGAGTTTTCCCACTGGAATAAATCTGAGCTGAAGTGGAAAAGTCAAGGGAAAAAAAAAATGATGCTCTCAACATCCAGTACAAAGGGCTTGGTTACTAGTGACACACAAAAAAAGAGACTCCTCAAAATGTATTCATCTCAAGATTTTTCTCAGTTGGACTCTAGATGGGCCATTAATGAAGTTTTCTAAAGATATAATCTCATTATTTTCCCCCCTTCACCATAAAGCAGGAAACAAACCTGAACTAAAAAACAAAAACATACACACAATAAATTTCCCTTCTTTATGTCTCAATCCATGGTTCTCTGTGAAAGGAAGAAGGAGAAGAAAATTAGAAAAACTGTCCCAGGAAAGCTGATTTAAAAGGAGTTAGTTAATCAGGATGTTTGGAAATCTGTGGCACTTGAATGATGAAACAGGACAGAATGGAAGGAAGGGGGCGCAAAGCACTCTTCTGAATAGAGCTCTCTGAATTTGTGGTCCACTCATAAAGTTTCTAGCATTTAATATCAGTATCAAGACAAATATATAACTACCTTGATTCACCATCCTCATGCGTATAGCAAGGAACAATCTCACAGTCATTATTTATTAAATCAATAGGAATCTTAATGTACAGTGCAGATATAATTGCCTTAGTCTTGACTATTAACCTTGTGGGGGTTAACATGTTTCATCTGTAGGGTTTCAGGAGGTACTCTCAAAAAATATTTTTTTCTAAGGAAAACTAACAAATATATGTGATGTAAGAAATACTAGTGGTAAGAAAATTTTCCATTAAATCACACACTTTCATCATTTGGCTCTTAAGTATCTTTCAGTCTTAAATTCCTCAATTTTCCACATCACACAGTACATTTCCATGATGATCACCTCCTGACATTTCCACGGATCTGTGGCTTCTCTTGCTTTCTGCCTCTTTGATTATGTGCTTTGATTCAATAACACTGGCCGTTCCATATGAGATTCTATGCCTAGACACTTTCACACAGTGCTGTGAATCTGAAAGCTTTCAAAAAGTATCTGCTCGATGAAGTGAAGAAGTGTTGCACTTTGTGACTTTGAAGATATTGTTCACGTTTATGAAAAAAAAGGTGAATTTGGGTCACCTGTGCACTTTGCAGTTGATGACCTCCATTTCTGTCTTCAGACCTCATCATAGTTCAGACCTGGAACTCAGAAAAAGATTATTTCCATGCAGCAGAGCCCAGGTGAGATGTGATAGTTCTTGCTACATGTTTTCAGATAACACCTCAGCAGGAGCATAGTGAAAGATTTCTTCTCTATAATTTAAAGCTTCTGGTGGCAATAATCTTATTTTCTTCAAGCATATATTCTGATACTGCTACTAATATCTTAAATTGTCTTGATTCCAACAATGTGAATAGATAGTTATTCTTAGTTGTGCTATATGCCAGGCATGACTACTCTCAGTATCATACCTAATACTTTAACAAACTCTATCAGTTAGGTTCAAGATAGATACACAGTTTACTACTGAGGTATTAAAGCACAGAGATTTCAAATATGATATCCATATATACACATCTGATTAAAGATCTAGCCAACATTTTAACATCAGAAAAGCCCACAGCCTGAATGTTCATACATTTCCACTGGGTTAAAACACACTTCCAATACTGTTCTGCTGTATACATCTCAAACATGTTTATTAATATTGTATAATTTGATGTTTTGTTCAATGGGTTTACTATTAAAATATCTCAAATGTTACTCAAATTGATAGTTTCATGTCAGTAGAATTTGTTAATTTTTTAAAAAACTAAACTAATTTCTGCTACTATTTTTTTTGAAAAAAATATGCTTTTCAGGAAAACATATATATATCATAATATGAAAACAACTTGGAAATTCAAAGATAACAACAAATAAAAAGATGAAGAAACAGTTGAAAAGAGTACAATATTCAGGTTCGTTTAATAATGTAGGTAGGAAGTGTTTTGTAAGCCCACAAGAGTAAATTAGTAATTTGATTCAAAGGAGTCAAAAAGATTTTGTGGCATTAGAGACTACACGAGTGCCACACTGAGGTGAAGGGAAAGACACTTGTGCCTTACGACTAAGGCTACCTCGCTTTTAAGAGAAAAATTCTCTTAAAATTTCTTGACTCACTTTTAACTGACTGTACCTTACTATTATCCATATTTTAGTTGCATTTACTTTGGGTACCTAACTATTGAAATCCTCAATTAAGGCTTCTACTAACACAAGCTGTGTCTGTATGTACTTTGAACATACGCTTTGGAAAGGAGCGGGGGTCACAGCCATATCCCAACTCGCTGCAAGAGCTGAGTGCTGTGTGGATCTTGAACAAGGGAAGTCGGGCCAGTGTTGAGCCCTGAACATAAAAAAAAAAAAAAAATGAATTCTTCTAGATGTGTAAATTGATGTGGGTATTTAGGGACTAGTTAAACAATAATAATAAAATGGAATATTTCTGGGAGAAGTTAACAGATTTTTTGTATGTTTCTTTGTTTGTTTGTTTTGTACTAAGGATCGAACTTGGGAACTTGTGCTTGCAATGCAGGTACCAGAACCACTGAGCTATATCGCTGACTCTAGATATTTTTAATACAGTGTAAGTTGATGGTATTGTTTTGGAAAATCTTTCTTTGTTGCTTCTTCATTGCTTATTGGGCAGAGGCAGAGTCAGGTGGGCTTCACGTTCTGTAACTTAACTTTTATTTTCCAGACTACAGGAAAGCAGAAAGGAATATCTGAAATTCCATTTTCACAAAGAAAGCTCTGACCACCATCAAAGTTTAAAGTACTAGAGTTTTGTCAAAGTTTTATTTTTCTTGTTGTTGTTTTATTTTAATTACAAAGGATTTTTAAAATTTATCATTGAAGAATCTTATAAAAGTCATTTTACAGTCCCCTTCTATAATTAATTTTGGTTTTTTCTTGCTCCTTTATAATGATTTTTGTCATTGAAAAATCAAAGTATTACATATAAAAAATGCCAGGTTTGATCTGATGTGTTAAAATAAACTCCATTTTTCACCCTTTCCTGAAAATTACATATTGTTCTTCCTTCTCATACACATAGGCAGATGCTTCAGTTTAGTTTTTTCACTTAAAGTCACTATTCTTATGTACTGCAAGCTGTAATTGCTTCCAGCAATATCGTGTCTTACCACACTAGCATAATCATAATGTAGTTACTAAATATTTTTTACATGGCATTATCTGTCTTCGGATAACTGTTATGTTGAGTATTGTTATAATTCTCTCTTGGTACCATTGTACTTTGAAGATGGATAGAATAAACCCGGCTTCTATCTGCAGGGCAATTAGGTGGAGTATTATAAACAGGACGGTCTATCAGTAAAGCCTGTGCCTATTTACATGTGGAATTAGTGTTCAGCTGGGAAGCAGCTGTAGCACTGAGTGCTTTAGGAAAGAACATATTCCATCTCCAATAATGTAAGCAGCATGCTGCTTTTATTAGGTCTGGTATCTGCTTCCTCTCTTATTAGAAGGTGATAATATGCCAGGCAATCCAGCAAGGTTTGACTGTGTTAAAAGACAAGAAAGGATATCAAAACATCTCCACTTTAGCTCACTTCTAGAAATTCTGATGATCAAATAGAATGATAATAAAAACTGACATTTTGATTATGACTTATAGGCAAAAATCTCAGCCCCTACAGAACAAAAGCCCTCCCCCTTTCTGCAGTGTAATCATTACTGGTTTAGGATCCAATTACTTCCAAAGAGCTCAGTCACCTGCCCAGGTAATCTCATATCCTCAATCATTCAACAAAATAATTAAGAATATCATGTAATTAACAAATCAGAATGAATTGTTATAAAATTGGAGGTTAATTTGCAATATTTTTTTAAGATCTAACATGACCAAGACATTTCTCCCATTTTCAGTAGTTTAGATTCATTATTGGTCATTAGGTATGTAAGCTTCCAAAATTCATCAGTAAGGAGTTAGTAAGTTTGTTTACCACACTTTCTTATGTATCTTCAACAAATTCATCCAAATAAGCTTCTATCTTTTCTCCAGAATTTGCATCCATATCTTGCTTCTTTCTACAATATATTAAAGTCTTTATTTTAATTTTACTTACCCTCCAGAACAGAAATGATTTGAGGCATAGATTGCTTTGCTTTCTCTTAACAATTATCAGAATTTACAATTTGGTAGGTTTTTAATTGATAATTAACAATTAGTAAGTATGAAAGCCTGTGGAAGAATTCTGTGCCAGATAGCTTAATTATGCCTCTGAGATACATTGACATATTTGTTAATTCAAGACACAGAAAAATGCATTGTTTGAAAACAAAAGTGTGTTTATCTGGATGTGACAGACTCTTCAGGTCAAATCATATTTGTGGGTTACCTGGATTCAGAAATTCTGATAATCATTATTAATTTTATACCATTGTTGTATTATTACTAAAGCTTAATTTGAAGACCCCCTAGATCAAATTCAATAGCTTCTTTGGAATAGAACCTGTAATGGTCAATGTTTATTCACCACAAACAAATGCTTAGCACATCCTCACTGCAATGGAAGCTTTTTAGTTTGTAACCTGTAGGCTGAAAGTAAATAACTTATTGTGGGTGAATAGTTATGCTGGTGAGTATGAACAATATATTGCATCTCTAATCATGAAACAGAAAGGGAAAATCATGCTGATAATTCCTTTTGATACTACTTTGTACATGAACTACTGAGGGAGTTGCATGAGAAAATGTAACCCTTTAACAGAGCTTACCCTTAAGGACTCAAGGTCTCTCTACTTGTACCAATTTATTAAGCATTCCACAATCCCCAATACTGAGAACTTGAGGTCCAACGATTTAACGAGTAAACCTCTAGACCATATACAAACAATAGCAAAGCCAAATGTATTTGCAAAATTATGAGCAGTAAGACTACATACATGTATAAGTTTCTAGAATTTTCTATAGCCAAAATCTATGACTGTTCTGTCATTTTTTCGTATCATGAAGGTAAATCAAACCTTGCCATGTGAGAGTTCTTCTCTTACATACAGATGGTTGTTAGCAACAAAGCTCTGGAAGGGACAGGGATCGTCAGCAGCTTATATAAAATTTAAACCTAACTAATCCTGCCACCTTAGTCCTGATAGAAGACACTGGAAGAAGGATAAGCATTCCCTAAATTATTTAAGCCTGAACCATAATTAATATATAGCAGTACTGATTTAATTAACTAAGCTGCCTCCATCCAAAGTCAGCCCCAAAGTTAATTAGTACCATAGCCCTAAGCATTTCAAATACACCAGGAAAGTAACTTGATGAGAAAATGCCTGTTTATTTATTGTAATTTCAAAGACCTGCTTCATGAACAATTTCTCATCATTAGCAGTGTTTTTTTTCCAATGATATTCCTCCATGCATAGTTACATTAATTTACTGTTCTTTCTTCATTGTGTGTTAACTATACTGAATATGATGCTAATTCTACAAACAAGATTGTTTAACAAAGCCTGTCTCTGATTGGCAGAAGGACTCTCCTGACTCTTCTCCACTATATCACTAGCATTTATTGAACCCTCGCTAAATGAAAAGTAGCACTAAGAACACAAAGGTAGCCCATGTATATGCTCTGAAAATCATTTACCTGCCATCTTCTCCCACCTGAATTTAAGAAATCCCTCCTTTCTATAGTCTGGATGGTACCATCCTCCCTACCAAAGTGTATACATTGAAACTGTAGGTTGTAACTCAACAACTCAGGGATGGGACTTTTATACCTAAAAGAGAGACCCCAAAAAAGGCACTTGTGCCTCTGTCATTGTACAAACCAGGAGGAATTATGAGCCAGGACCTGAAACCTTAAAGGCAAAGAATTTCAGCTGATTAGATTTTGGGATTTCCACTTCCTAAAACTGTGTGAAAACAAACAAACAAACAAACAAACAACAACTACAACAACAAAACAACTGTGTTTTTTTAATGAACCTCCTAGTACATGGTAATATTGTAGAGCAGTTGAAATGATCAATCACTCCAGCTTTTGCCTATTTTGCTTCAACACCTAGATTACAGAAAAGGTTTTACTAATCATGAGTCTTTCTCCAACGAATGCACTATCCATTTGAGTGATTATTCTGACTTCCCAACTAACCTTACTTTGGATTCTGGGGTTGATTTTCTTCAGGGTTTTGGGGGAGGATGTTTTTAATACCAGTCAATTTGTATCACTTTCTTGTTAAATTATACCAATGGCTCCCCATTCTTTACCAAATGCCATCCAAACACCTTGACAGAGCACTGAAAGTTCCTGTTTGCAAATGAAAATGTTTTTTCACCAACTCTGGGCTTGCAGATGACATTACTGGCTCTTTTTGGTACTCCAGGACTTGCAAATTCTTGTGCTTTATTTACTTGCTTTCTTAGTCTGGATGGGTTTTTTTAGCCCACACCTTTTTGCTCCATACTAGCTCATATTGCAAGAGGTCATCAACTCTCATTAATCAGCTTCTAGGTCCCTCAGAATAAGTTCTACGACCATTTACTGGTGATGTTCTATGTATTCCTCATGCTCTACTGACACAGAAGGACATGCTTGTGTGTGTTGTATCTGTGCCAATGGACCCTAAGCCTTTTTGAAAGAAAGGACGTGATTCATTTCTTTTTAAAAATATGTAGTGTTTTCTGTGTTGCCTGGCTTGTTACCTTGGTTTAAGAACAGCTCTATTTGAGTAATTAACTCCAAATTACGTATTTCATCTCTGCTATAGTAGTACTTTCTTATTTTATGTCTTCTAGATGGTAGGCATTTTGTAAATGTCACCTCGTATAATTTTTCAAGTCAGAGTAGTTTTCTTACATGACATCTACTTCTACAACTTGACCTGTGTGGTAGAGTAGAGGTGTGAACTTAGCAGCTCAGTGGAAAAAGTAATATTAACCAATGCTCTGTGGAGAACAATAGGCATGAATTTATATCTAAAAAAATCCAGTGGTTGCCTATTGCACAACACATAAAGACATTCACTGTTTGTGGGTTTGGTTTGGCATGGTGGTACACACATGTAACCTCAGCTCCTGGGGAGGCTGAAGTTACAGGATTCCAAGTATGAGTTCACCCAGGACAACTAAATGAGAATCCACCCTAAAATAAAACATGAAGGAATGGGGGTATAGATCCATGGTATAACACTCCTAGGTTCAACCCTGTTACCACAATAGAAAAAATAAATGGAAAACAAAGAAAATTTTAAAACAATGGGATCAAAACAACATGGCAGTGTGGATTTCAGACCAAGTTTCATGAGAACACTCCTTTTCTCTTCTCTGTTCTAATTTTGCTCTTGCTCTTCCAACTGAACCCTTCTGTCTCTTCTCATGCGAAGTCGACTCATTTTTGTAGCTCCATATTGGCTATTCTCATAAGCAGCAAAGCTCCAAATGCTTCTTTTTAATCTGCTAGTCTTTAATATCTTAAGATAAAAAATGTCTCCATCTGCAAAATACAGAAATTTTGGGTGACCTTGACCTCACGCTGAGAGGATACATTATCTTTTGGAGAAAATTAACCGGATAAACATATGTTCTCATAAAATCAATAGCTGACATATTACAACTTGGAGTGACCTATCAAAGGGAAGAGCTACCATAAATCTAAGCATCTGTAAAATGTAAATTCAGAGGACATAAAAGCCCGTGTGATAATGCAAAGCAGAATCAAATCAGAGGAATAGCAAAAAGATGGAATGGATTTATGCTCTCAGTATAAACTTGAATACACTCAAACTAACGTCCCTGATTAAAGTATCTGCACCTCTTCCCTTTGTTTAGTGTGTAGCGATTTTCTGAAGAAAACCAAGAGACGATGAAGTCTGTCTGTGTAACAACTGGAAAAAGCTCTTCTTTGAATCTTGCCTGAAGGAAGAATGTAAGGGAGAAATGTTTCCACACTTAAAATTTGAAAAACATCAGCTCATTTCTTTCTCTTAGCAAGATTCAAGGTCTTCTTCCTCATTATAACCTATTGGAGAAAAGTGCTACAGCTATCTATGTCTCAGTGTTCACCTTTATCATTTAGATGAACATTTTCTTTTCTATTATTTTCTCAGGTGAGTATGAAAATATATTCCCACTTATTTTCTAAATCCTGGGAGTCTAGCTTCTCCACATATATCATTTTATCAACACTAGTTTCAGAACCAAGGATGCCTTATTGCCAGATTCATATTGCAATGTTTATTTTTTACTGAAATTCTATGGATTTTTCCATGGTGACTTTTTAAAAAAGAAGTTCCAGTACACTTCTACTTTTTGACCAGATTTATTCTTGTAATCTATCTTCCTCTGTTTATCCCTCAAATGCCAGGGTCAATCAGCCTTCCCAGCTTATCTCTTGTTCTCGCGGATTTTATGAATAACACCATCCAAACATATCAGCCAAATACATGGTCTAAATGCCTTCTATTTCCATCTGTTATCAGTGTCCCTAAGATATAAATCCTCACCCAAATTGCTCTCCTGAGCCACAGAATACATGTCCTGTCATCTTGTGGCCACTGTCACTTGAATGCTCTTTAGCCATTTCTAAGAGAATGTCACCAGAGTCTGATATAAAATACCTCTACCCTCATTTCTCACCATCTTTCTGCATCCCATGACTCACATGATTACTCACTGTTCACCAGACTTTCAGAGAAAATTGTTTCCTAACTTATACATTACAAACTTCATTTTGAAGTTTCCTGATGCCTGGAGCATTCTAATAAAAACGAAACTGAGCTGTATTTTGATCAAAGCTACAGGTTCTTGAGGGAAAGGTAACAAAATTCTCTGATAAACAACTGCTGGATTCTATGAACGATTCAGCCTTTATAAGAAGACTGTCAAAAGGAGTTTGGTGGGTGAAGGGCCTTAGTGACCCCAAATGAAATACAAGGTGCTTCCCTTACAGTACTTCTCACAGAGTCCAGGGGAGGTCTCGACTTTTTGAAGAAAGTGCGGGAACATCATTTGAGTTCCAATCGCCCATTTTTAACAGTCTGCGGTAGTTCACTGAGGGATCTGAGACAGCAAGAATAACATAGAGACAGGAAGATTAACAAAAGAAGACCATGAACTTGCGATTCCCTCAGAAATCTGCTTACCCGGCTGGCACCATGGGATCTCATCTCTGCATTTTTGAATGTGTTCCAAGGCTCAGAAATGGGATTTCCTGAGTCTAAAATGCCTCGTGCCTAGAAAGCATTTTGTTTGTCAAAGTTGAACAGTCTCCCTCCATGGGAAGGGGAGATAAAAAGTGGGAGCCCCTTTGAACTCAGTCGGTCATTTCTAGTTCTTTCCCTTTATTATGGCCCTGGCCTTCAGGAACAGGTGTCTGCCCATCCTGTGGCCCCTCACTCTCAGCGGTGCTGGGGATTTATATTCTGTTTCCCTTCTGTGTAGCTCCAGGAAAGTGAAAGTGAGCAGTAGGTATAGAGACTAAAGGACATTTTCTAGGGGCCCAGGCTTGATTGTTTATTCTCTGATACAGAGGCAATTTATAGCAAAAGGTTCCTTCTTTTCTTAAGAAGTCCCTGTTCCCATCTGGCTAAGCTTTGCATCATTTTATTTTATGTTTGCAAGTTCATCGCTGTGTTAAATACCACTCTGAAGCAGAATTAAAAGGGGGTTTTATTCCTTTTAATTAAAACTAAGACTTATAAATGATTTACCAATCAAAGATGATATTTACAAAGCTTAATGAGATTTTGATCTTCAAATAATAGTCACCTATTAAGGTGATTCATTACCAAACATTTACAGGGTTTCACTCTGAGTCGCCTTATCACTGCGCTGTTTCTTCCTCCACAAAGCCTAAAAGATGAGCTCAAAGTGAAAATACTTACCAAGTACTTTAATGAGGATTTTTATAAAGAAATGTGCTGAGTGTTTACCACACTTCAGCTTGCTGTTAGCTACTCAAGGTCTAGGCTACAGGGGGCACTGCCAGGGGTCATGTGTTAGGGAAGTGTGGCTGGCTATTTGAGATGCCCAGCTCCAGAGCAGCCCTCTCCACAATGTCACTTAATTTTCCATTTTGATGAAAGTATGGTTTTCATACCATTTTTTTTTCCAATACCAAGTTCAGACTTTCTGAATTAGGGGTTTGAACTCCACTGTCTCCTTTTCTTTTTTTCAGATGATATTTTATTAGGGACTTTTCTCCTCTTACCACTTCTAAACACTTGTCTGGATTATTTTATCTGTTCTACTCTTCTAACGTGGGTGGGGAGGGAGAAACACAAAATGTGATACTTAATTAGTTCTGCATTCCTTCCAATGTTATTCGTAACTTAAAATACCATAAAACAGAAATTTCTTTTCAGAATGCATTTTTATTGAATTTCCTCTACACTGAACTTCAGTGGTGCTGCTTTGCCTCAGAGTACTGTTTCAGTGTCTACTCTTTGGCACAAGTTATTTGTATCGCATTTCAGGAAACCATCAGTGGACTTCTCTCATTTCTTTTGATTGGAGAACCAAATCTTTGGGCCAGATCTTAAGTGCTAAGGCTATCCAAATAGATATGTGCTTTCTTGGTAAGTGAAACTCACATTTCTTGTATCGGATGCTGTCCTTATTTTATTCCTTCACTTTAGTTTTGAGAAAGAGCCGGAAATTGTGTTTTTGGAGGATAGACTTCCTAGAGCTTTGATGGTATATGGCTTTGAAATAAAGACCTCTATAGACCATTTGTAAACATCTCATTTGCCATAATTACTACCAGAGGAGGAAAAACAGGCTCATGTTTATATAGTAGATAAAATAAATATTAAGAGCTTCTCAGGCCAGTATCCAGTTGTTTATTGTTCATCAAGCAGAACGTCTATGTCTTGTATCAGTAGATCAATGTTGCTATTCAATAACACATCCATTCATACTTATAGGGCTTCACTTTCTAAATATCTCCAAATAATTACATAAAAGTAATTATGAATGAGACCACTAACTAACTGAGATCAAATAGTAAGAGTCTGTTTTTCTAAGGTTGATTTATATTTCCAATTGTACCAATCAAACGTTCCCTGGAATAGAAAGTGACTAGGTCAAATGCTATTCACAATCTATTCATCTTGATTTCTGAGACTCTTGAGAATTTGTATACACTATATTAAAAAGGGTGCTTTGATTACTTAAACTATTAATGATTAATATTTCAGTAGATTTTTACTTCTGTGATTCAGGAGTCTATAAAAATCCAAACACTATTGTATTAGGGAGTACAATTGTGAGGGTAAGTAATGTGAGGAACATGCACCTTATTTGCTTAAACAAATTTCACAATAGCATGCTGGCAACTATGAGAAATCTGAGGAAACTGTAAGACAGGCTCTTTTCTGATATATAGAAGCTACAATGATTTTTTTTTCACAAAGCTTTACATAAAAAGGAATGGATGAGAGAGACATGTAATGTAGAGTGTGTTCACATGGGAAGATATGGACACCACACTGCAGAAGGGAAAGAGCTTGTGCATTTGCTCAGGGTTGTCTTCCCTGGCAGTTTGTGGAGAATGAGAGGATTTAAAGTAGTGAGGCAGAAACAGAAGCCAATTTCTCTTGGGAGTGAGTTTGGAGCCAATAATATGAAGATAGGATATCCAGAAAGGGACTGAAATTGAGAGTTGGAATGCAAGACTGTAAATTTCAGATTCATTGGCTATGTTTGGGGAAATTTTCATGTTACATTATTATAATACATTTTAAAAAGTCTAAAATTCAATATACCTTTGCAGAGTCTTGCTTTGTAGCCCCAACTGGCCCTGAACTCACTATGCAGCCCAGGCCAGCCTCAAACTCACAATAATCCTCCTGCCTCTGCCTCTTGAGTGCTGGGATTACAGTCATGAACCACCATGCCTGGCACTGTGATATATGGTTACCAGGGATCAAACTGCAGACCTTATGCTTGTCAAGCAGACAGCAGAACCACTGAGCTAAATCACCAGCCCTCATTCTATAATTTTTAAGATCAGAAACAAGAACCTATATGTATAGGTACAAATCCTCAAGGATAAATGTGATCTTAATGTATCTCCGAAGCATACAAAACTCTCAGTTTAGTAAGAAAAAATATTATATACAAGAAGCAAAAGTACCTTAATCCAGCATTCTAGTCTCAGAGTTCTGAGCTGAAAACTCTAGAAGACATTATTTCCATACCACAATTTCACTCTATCTAAATAGCACATTTGCATTTTTTACTTTTAATTCTTTTGTAATCTGTTTAACTGTTTAAGAAACTTTTTGAATCAGGAATTTAACAAAGTTATAAAGGGTTTCACTGGTTTCTTTAGATACATAGGTTCACCAATACCCATAGGTATTTGCAAAATTTCAAATAACATCGAAAACTCTGAAGGATTTTCACTAAATGCTTGCCTCAGTCTCACCAGGGCTGCAGAATGTAGATTTTGTGCTACATTTCCAGAGAATGTAATTTGGGAAATCTAGCATGGAAACTGTCTACAATCAAAATGCAACAGAATCTACTCTCTTAACTGAATCATTTTTCATCTTGTCCCTTATGACCTTGATCTGATTCACCAAAACCTATCTGTGAGGCTGGTCACTGTTGGTGGCAGGAAATGACTTGAGACCTCCCTGAAGAACAAGGAGGGCTAAGAAAATACTGATGATACGTTTATTTCAATGTGAGATCCAGTCTCACACCTTTCTTGTTGAGTAGTGTGGCACAACTCAACAACAAGATATGAACGCATGGCAAGGGTCCACATCTATTTGTTTGATATCGAATTGTACCAAGTCTGTTTTGTAGATAAAACAGCAGCCATACTATCATAGTTCCAGAATACAGTTTAATTTTCAAGTAGCATTTTACAGATCAAAATCTCCATTGCCTTACAATTCATAGGGAGAATTTACACTAGGTTCTCATTTTCAAAAGGTTAAATCCTTGCACTCTTTCCTTTTAAATATTTTCTACTTCGCAATATCAACTATACATACTATACAACTCATCTACAACTTTATATTCTCATACCAGAGAAAAGATATGAATAACGAGGGGGAAACAAATATGGTAATAATAAATAAAAAAGAAAACAGAGATTGTGTATATAGAGGGTGGAGGGTTCAGGGCAGGGGGAAAGGGAAAAAATGAGAATCAAGTCATGTCAAATTCTGGTACAAACTCTTAATGTTGAATGCAATTATCATGTGTAGTCATATTATACCAATAAAGATAATTTTTTTAAAAGGTGAAATCATTGTATGAAAACAAGATTCAGATCCAGTAGATTCTTTGGCTTTTTAATGAGGAAAAAAATGTTTAATGATGTAGACTTTTCTAGATCTGTGGCATGCCTGGGGTTTTTCTCCAGTACGGATTCTTTTGATTGGGGTCTTACCCATTTTCACAGCATTCATGGCATTTCTCTCCAGGATGAATCCTCTGATGTTGTGAGGGATGATTTCTTAGTGAGGGGTTTCCCACATTCACTATTCCCATGGAACTTTGCCGACATACATGCTCTGATGTTCAGTTTGACCTGAAGTGTGTTTAATGTGCTTTTCCATGTGTTCTGCATATGTGGGACTCCTTGGAGCAACTGTCTGCTTTAGCATATGAATTAATCTCACTGCAAAATTGATCTCATATTTCTACAGAACTCTTTTTTCTGAAGAATTGCAATTTGTTTCTCCTTGAAGAAAATTAACCACATTTCCAAAATTCTAACCTGAAAAACTTGATGGGTGATTATTTTCTATCTACTCATTTCTGGAATATGGTCCAATTCAATGATGGTCTTCTACTGTCAGATGGTCTTTTATTGCCAATGCGATGGCTGCACTGAACTTTCAGCTGAGATCCCAGGATGTAGTACATGTAGATATCAATGTTAGGTGGCAGAACTAAACACAGACCTCTAAAGGAAGTGATACTTACATAATGTTAAACTTATTAATTGTTAAACTTATTTAATGTAGTTAGATAACTGTCTTTAAACACCAGAGAGTTATATAGAAATATCTAGGAAATGCAAACTTAGTGAATGGTACTTTCTAAAGAAAAACTATTATCTGAGTCTCACTTTTTCCAAAAAGAAGGGGAGTAAGGACTATCTACCATACTGATCTCACTGAAGGAGACCTACAGTGGTGGGAAGTGGAAAAATTAATATATGATTTCTGCACACTTAAAGATATAGGACATTTAATTATTGCCTAGTACCAAACACTCTTATTGAATGGAGTCAGTCTAGTTGCACTGGATTAAACTTTCTAATTGAGACCTTAACTGCAATTTTAAGTCCACTTTTAAAAAATGAAGAAAGGATAGAATAATAGTGAGTCTCTGCAGATTTCATCAGAAAACAGAACTTTATTGATATAAAATTCCAATGGGAAAGTGAGGGAAAAAAAATTATATGTCAATAACTGTCTCAGATATTTTGTCATCAATGTACTAGTTCTGTAAGTTTTGGACATGCAATTTTTCCTCATCTGTAACCATCTCTCTGAACTGATGATAAAATCCATTATCTGGAAGGTATTTAAAGTCTATCAAGCAAGCACAACTTGGCCTTCTCTCTGAAGGAATTATACACACACACACACACACACACACATATGCGCGCGCACACACACACACACACACACACACACATTTTAATGGTAATAAGGTTTCGAATGTGCCAACCTGCCTCTTTTATCCCCTAGAATCTAAGTTTTTGTTTTAATCAAGAAAGGGAATGCGTATGACAACCAAAAGAAATAAATCACTCCAAAGTGTCTGGCTGCCCTTTTATGTTTGAAAATGAAAGCTAAAATTTATGGTGATGGACTCTAGATCTTGCCAAAATGTGGGAGTCTTTATTGTCCGTGTGAAGATTGTTGCCCTTGAACTTAGCGCTGATTCAGTTCTCTCCATGAAGGCTCAGTGTTCTATTGGGTTCACACTATCGCAGTCAGAATCTTACAGTCAACGGTAACATCTACCTACCTAATTATTTTGTTCTGGCGTTGAGAGACAATTTAAGTATAGTATGAGAATATAGGGAATGCACTTTATATATATATATATATCTATATATATATATTTTTTTTTTTTTTTTGAGACAGGGCCTCACTTTGTGGTTCCGGCTGGCCCTGAGCTCAGCCTCAAACTCACATCACAGCAATCCTCCTGCCTCTGTCTCCTGAGTGTTGGAATTACAGGGGTGAGCCACCATGCCCAGTACTGTGGTATGTGGTACTGGTTGCTGCTGGGCGTGAGTCTCCATGCCCAGTATTGTATGTGGTGACTGGGGATCGAACCCGGGTCCTTTCGCTTGCTAGACAGGCGCTGGAACTACTGAGCTACCTCCCCGGCCCACAATATATATATTTTTTAACAAAAGATAAAGTTTAATTAGCTATGTTTTCTTTTATTAATCATAAATATACACCCTCGCGATACAGTAATTCAAAGAACTGTTCACGACATCATCTAATGAAAATAAAACACATGCATTAGTAAGTTAATTCTGATTCCATTAAGAAAGGAAGAAGAAACGACAGGTGAGTGCCAGAGAAGCTCCAGATTTGGGGGCCATTTTTCTCTTCTCATCTTTAGAAGTATAGGAGGCTTGTTGAGAGGATCCTCATCTTCAGAAATGGCAGTCAAACTTAGACACAAGATGACCATCCCCTGGTGGTGTGCATATTTTAACTTTATGCAGAAATGCAGAGTCTTGGTTTGAATGGCCAAAACTTCAGGTAAATGGCTAAATAATATAATGCCTCAAATCATTCAGTGTCTACTTTTTTAACTTAAGTAATACAACTTAATTTATTCAAGTTTTACAGTATGAAAATGGAATAGAGGTACTGAAATCAAAACTACTACAATCAATTCACATTACCTAATGTTAAGGAGCTCTCAAAACTTGAAGAGTTGTCCTGGAATAGTAAAATAACGTTTCTGTCCAAACCTCTATTAAAAAAAAAAAAACCTTCTGAATCTGATAAATAATAGTATAAACCAACCTAGTCAAGCTGTCTGCATAGACTTGGGTCAAGGGGACTGAATAAATTTTGGAGGGAGATAATGAAAATATGGACTTTGTCTGCCAGTATAAATCTGATCTCTTTGAAAAAGTCAACAATTTTGAATTGAAGGAAAAGATAATTTTCCTTTAGAGATGCAGATGAAAACAACATTGAGATTTCATCTCACTCCACATAGAATGGCTGCCATTTCAGAATCAGCCAATGGCAAATGTTGGTGAGGCTGCGGAGAAGGAACCCTTCTCCACTGTTGGTGGGACTGTAGACTTGTACAACCCCTGTGGAGATCAGTTTGGAGAATCCTCAAAAAGCTAGGATTGATAGTCCCATTTGACCTGGCCATTGCCCTGCTAGGTATATACACACAAGAATTAAAAGACTCATATCACAGTGACATATGTGCACCCATGTTTATAGCAGCCCAGTTTGTGATTGCTACATCTTGGAAACAACCCAAGTGTCCATCCACTGGAGACTGGATAAAAAAGCTGTGGTTCTTCTACAGAATGGAGTACTACTCTGCCATAAAAATAATAAGTTTGAATCATTTCTACTTAAATGGACATACCTTGAGGATATCCTCATAAGTGAAATAAATAGGGCACAGATAGGTACATATTGCATCTTTTCTCTGGTATGAGAAAAGGAAGATGTAAATGAGTCCTAGCATTGTATGTTATATATTGTGAAATAGAAAATGCTCAATGTAAAATAAGGTGAAAGGGACAATGTTGAGATTGTAACAAAAAAGTAAGGAAACAAATTTTATGTATGGGGGGGTGGTAGGGTGGGTAGGGCTATGGGAAAAAGTGAGAATTAAGTTGTGTCTTATACTGGTACAAATCCCCATTATGGAGTGCAATCATGATGTGTATATTTAATGTACCAATAAAGATTTTTTAAAAAGAATACACATATTGGTATAGTGTTCTGTTCATAAGCCCACTATATTAATCAGAATCCTCCAGAGAAAGAAATCCATATGTATCTATATCTATATCAATCTCTCTCTCTCTCTCTCTCTCTATATATATATATATATATATATATAGATAGATATATAGAGAATATCTATAATTGATATATATATCTAGAATTGATTTATATATTAAAAAGGGAGATAGGACTAACAAAAAGATATATATATATATATCTATATATCTATATATCTATATATCTATATATCTATATCTATATATCTACATCTATAAATATAGATATAGATATAGATATATATAGAGAAAGGGGAAATAAGAAAGGAGAAAAGAGAGAGCTATATCATTATAAGCAATTGGTTTATACGAGTATGTATATTAACAAGTTTAAATATGCAATGAGGTTTCTAAGCCTCCAAGCTAGAAAATTCCCCTCAGTACAACAAGGTAAGTATTTGTTTTTTTCTTTCAGACTTCACTGAAAGGAGTGAGACTCCCTCGCATAGATTCTACCTTCTAGGACCATCACATCAGGGATACAAATTTTAATATATGGTCTTTAGGGGGACACAGACATTTTGCTATAACATAAAATGAAGCTAACCCTGAAAAATTAGTCAATTGTCTTAGCTCTAAAATTCTAGCAGGCTGTGGAAGGGCATGTATGCTTCCAATTTCAGCATTTAAGAGGCTGAAGCAGGAGGTTTGCTGCTCATTTGAGGCCAGCTTGGACTCTATATTGAGTTCAAGGCCAGCCTGCATAATGTAGCAATACCGTCTCAAGCAAAAAGAACAAAGTAAATAAATATATTCTAGGTGGTAATGTATTCAATGCTACAATTAATATAAAAATAGGAAAAAACACACAAGGTTATTTTAATGTAGTTAGAAGTAATGATTTTATTACCTATTGATTCAATTTATCCCAAATCTCCCCTTTTCTTTTTAACTCTATTGCACATTTAAGCTAAGGCACTATTTTTTTATTGTTGGCACTCTAACTGTGTGTGTATATTGGGGTAAGAAAAAAATAATTAACCAATTTTGCTACTGATGAAATTTCAAAAACTGTCTATGAATTCCAATTACACACTTTTGAATTCTTCACTATGATATTCAGTGGTTTATATATCTATTGGAAGTGAAAAAATGTTGAATTACAGTAACTGAAAATAAAAGAAGCTAATTCTATTTAGTGACTCAAATATATTAGTTCACAAATCTGATTTTTGTAAAGCATAGATGATTGTAAAGAAGTGAAAAAGCATCTCTTGCACCTGGTACGATCAGCAATATTAATTCATTTGCAGTACAAAAAGTTTTAGGAACATATTACTATTAAAATCAGACATTGGATAATTTAAGGGAGATAATTCTGATTTATGCCTGGATGTCCAGAGTGTCATTTTGAAACACTGGAGTGATGTTGGAAATAATAGATATGAGCTCCAAAAAGAGTTCATGTTCCATTTTTCCCTTATTTTCTTTGTAATCTCTATATAGAATAAATTTTGAAAGTTATAAATTTTTTTAGCTTAGTACTTTGGGAGGATAAGCCTTCCAACTTGTACTAGTTAACTAGCATTTTATTATTTTGGAAATTTAATAGAAGAGAGTTCTAGAATTGATTTATATATTAAAAATGGAGATAGAACTAACAGAAAATTAACATATTTTGATAACTAAAATGATTGTAAGCCTAAAGGAATATTGTAAATGATTCCCTTTAAAGTGTATTTTGTATTTTCATGTTGATGAACCATTAAACAAGATTTGGAAGAAGAGGATAATTCATTAATATTGCAAAAAATCTTATTCAGAGAACATCTAATTCAAATAAACAAAACATTTTACTTTCTTCCAAAATTTATCTTTGTCACCAATAAAATAAAAATAAATAAATAAAAATACATGCCCTAACTAAAATCAGTCATTTTAACAAACTGTCAGTAACTGATAAATCAAATAAATGCATCATAAATAAATGATGAATAGATATATAGAAAATATGTCAGCACTTATCTGTGATCTGTGTAACATTTAAGGACATTCCATAGTGGTAGAGCATGTTCTGTATTAAAATGTACACAGAGCCAGGATGATGATGCACGCGTGTAATCTCAGTACTCAGGAGGCAGAGGCTGGGAAATCACCATGAGTCTAAGACCTGCCTGAGCTACACAGTAAGTCCAAAGCCAGCCTGAACTACCCAGGGAGATCTTGTGTCTGGAAGAAAAAATAAAGGAAAACAACATGATGAAAATAAAGCACTCATAATCAGTAAATTTATAGATAAAATTTATAGATTCAGAGTAAATTTCATCAAATATTTAAAGGTGAAATGATTCCCACCTTCAGAGTAGAAGAGAGGAGAAAACATCACAATTTATTCTTTCAGCTCTCAGGTGCTTGGCATCACTACTTAACAAAGTCGTGATAGGTGAAGCATAGAACAGAAAACCCGGGTGAGAATACTATCGAAAAATTAGTTTAAAATAAACATTATTCTGTTTTTCTTAGATGGGTTAGGCTGGTTTGTCAGTGCTGTTCTGCATCAGTAATGTGTCAATACATTCACAAATTAGCAGCCTTCCTAATTCTGAAGTATTAACATGGAATTGATCTGCAATAACTCAACATTTTAACCTAAGGCTCTTGTTTGAATGCATTACTCTTATTTTCTTACTACCCCAACATTTCATACTTATGAACTAAAGTGGCATGATTAAAGTCAATTGGAACTTCTCATCTTTAAAGAGCCCAGAAAGATAGAAAATGTTTTCATTTTAACCAAATGTCATCCTGATATGGAACAGATCTTACTGCATCTATGACTAGAATTTTGGTTCAATTCCATACTTTAAATTACATCCTAAGTCTTACTAAAAAATAAATGCAATTCTTATTTAAATGAGATTATATCAGCAAATAAGCTTGTTTAAAAGAAACCCAACTCTCCAATTTCCATGAGACTCGTGTTCTTTACAGGATAGAAAAATTAATAAGAACAATATGTTTCCTTTTACTAAGCAAATAATACTTCACTGTTGAAATTATACTTCATAGTGAGACATATACTGAAAAATACTTAATAGGAAAATAAATAATCAGTCATCTTATTTGCTTTTTGTTTATTTGTTTGTTGCTTTGTGTGTGTGTGTGTGTGTGTGTGTGTGTGTGTGTGTGTCTGTGTGTGTGGTACTAGGGATTGAACTCTGGCCCTTGTACATGTAAGGTAGGTGCAGAAACACTGAGATGAATCCTTAGCCCCAGTTATGTTACATTTTGACAGAGTTTACAGTCTGTTTGGGGGATATTTGAAGAACTCCATGAACACGTTCTTGATACAGTGTATATTTGCACAGTAGAGACAGCATGGAAATAGTGTCCAGTACCCTCATGTCCACCCACCCTATGTCCAGATCCTCAAGATGTCTGAACAATCTTCAGCTCCTGTATTGTAGTTTACTCAATTTTCAAGCATTAGTCATTATATAAACTTTCTAAGATGAAAAATCAGTAAACATCAATAGTATATTTTCCAGAAAACCTATGCCTCAGTTATGCACAGCCAAATTCTCAGATTAGATAAACAATGATAAAAAAAACCTGAACAATAACACTTCAGGGTAGATGTAGCCCAATTTCAAGTCCAGCCTTGGACAATGTGTTAAACTCATCCAAGATACTCTCTTTCTCTCTTTTGTTATTTGAGAAAATGAGGACAATCCTAACATAGAATCATGAAAAGAAATGATGGACAAATTGTCCTGACACATTTCTCACTGTGACAAACACGTTGGCTGTTCCCATATATATTTGTTGAACCTACACAAAACAGATTCCAAAGCTCTCTGGATCATCAGCAGTTCTCTGGAAGAGCCATGTCTAAGCTCACAACCACACTCAGAGAACCCCTCAGAGACCTTCCTGAGAGGCGCTGACATCTCACACATCACTGAAACAATAAGTATGAAAGTATAAACAAACACAGCCAGCCACTTAAACTGCAAGGCACTCATAGATTTGTTTAACCAAATAGAATGCCCTAAATCTTACTCTTACCCCTCAAAACAGATTCTTTGGTCATGAGATAAGAACAACTGGAAACAGAACAGAAAGGATAAAGTGTAGAGAATGGCTGCTCTCTTGAAATTAACCGCAGGGAGAAAGGAACCCTTTTCCACTGTTGGTGGGAATGTAGACTGATGCAACCACTGTGAAGATCAGTGTGCAGATTCCTTGAAAAACTAGAATTAGAGGTTCCATACAACCCTGCTATTCCCCTGCTAGGTATGTACATGAAAAAATTAAAAGGTTTATATCACAGCCACATATGTACAGCTATGTTTATAGCAGCTCAGTTTGTGACAGCTGCATCTTGAAAACAACTCTGACACCCAAGAAGCAGTGACAAGATAAAGAAACTATTTTTTTAAATAAAATGGAGTATGATTTAGCTGTAAAGAATGATAAATTTTAGTCATTTATACTCAAATGGTCGTACCTTGAGGACATAATCATAAGTGAAATGGGTCACAGATGTGTAATCACTGTATCTTTTCTCTAGTATGAGAAATTGAAGATGCAAATGAGTCCTAACATGTAGGATAGCTATTGTGAAAAAGAAATTATTTAAAAAGAAAAGGGGGTAGGGGGAAGTAAATAAGAGAAGGAAAATATTTCATGGTAAAATAAAGAAAACAAAGCTTATGTATATAGGGGAGGCTATAAGGTGGGCAGGGGAATGGGAAAAAATGAGAAATATGTTATATCATGTACTGGTATGAATTCTCAATATCAATTGTGATCCTGAATGTAAATAAAATGTGCTGATAAAATCAATAAAAAATAAACTGTACACATTGGAGTTTGAAAAGTACATGCTTCTGTGCCTCTGATTACAGAGCCACTCCTGTCAGAAAGCTAATGATTTGTAGCTAAAAGAAGGCTGAGTTTCCTGGACTACAGTGTTGATTGTCCCACAGTTGCCAGTTGCTTTTCTGTTATATCACATCACAAAACTTGGACTCAGTCTATGCTGCCTTCTGCTTCTTCCCATTCTCCATTCTCTGAACACCAGGACAGGGCAGCTCATGGCCTTTGCACTTATCTTTCCTTCCCCAGAGAGAAAAGCAAAATAATGGATGATCTAGAAACAACAGTATTGTATTAGTGATACTGTGTCAGTGTGTGATGACAACATACTCGAGGAAAGATCATTTTAGAGGAGGGAAGTTTGACTTGGGCTCACTGTGTCAGAGGATTAAGTCTATGGTTGGTTGGCTGCCAGCGCTATTTCCAATGCTCATTTTCCTGGTCTCAAAGCCTACAACTTTAATCACTAACTTACTCATTGTTTAATGACTGAATTCCATTCTTATGACTCAGGTGTTAAAACTTGGGGTCAATGAATTTGGAATTATAAGTAGTAAACATATTGTGATATTAAGGATAAAGAAATGGTCAAAGGAAGTGCCAACCCGAAGACTTTGCTCTTCATAACTCTCATGTGAAGTTTGTAATATATAACAGAACACAAAGCCACAGTTCTGTGAGTGCACAGTCCTGTAATGAGCAAATTTGCAGCACTATATAAACCAGGTGTATCGTACAAAATAAAGACATAAAGGCTTTTTAAAAAAAAAGTGCATGTAAAAAAAAGATATTCAAAAAAAGTGTTTATGGGTAGAGTACTGGACAAAAAGTGGGTCTTAATTCTATAAGTAAGTAACAAATTTGAACAATGCATCTGAATGGTAAAAGTCGATACAGTCATTAAACAGGTAGACCATATGAGCCAGGGAGTAGCTCACCAGCACAGCACCTGCCTGACAAATGGGAGATTCAGAGTGTGATCTCCAGTACTAAAAACTAAAGAAGAATATCTTTACTTCCCAATGTATACAAAGTACCTTTGTGGGGATAAACAAAGCTATTCCCCAAATTTGAGACATTTGCAATTCAAGGATATGTGTGCATGTATGTGTGTGTGTGTGGGGGGGGACGAGGGAGATGCAGCTATAATTAGCCATAACAAAACCAATGTTAAACTAATCAAAGGAATAGCATTGTCTGAATGTTTTCCCAAGAGTTTAGTGTAATTCTGAGGTAAATTGCAACAATGCAGCTGAGAAGAACCATTCATTGGCCAATTTCTCCATTGCTAGACAAAATGCCTAAGTTCCTCAACGTAAAGGAAGATAGGTACTTTTTCACTTATTTTGGCTCATATATTAAGAAGAATCAGAGGATGCAATCCATGGTCACTTGGTTTTAAAGCAGGAAATGTGGTGGAGAAAACTTGATTGATTATGAAAACTAGAAACAAAGCTGAGAAGTAACACCCACCAAGAAGGGGCCCATAGCCAGTGGTCAGAAATAGTCCCCAGGACCACCCAAAGGGTGCTTTACTAATCTCCTAAGCATCGCTAAAACCAACAGAGTTGACATGACAAGTTAACTGCAACAACCTAATAGATAATAACAATAGTGACATTGTGGTCAAAAACTTGGAGCTGTTTATATTCTTTCATTTCCATCCATCACTCCTTACACATTCATGATGATGAAAAGAAATTAAATGCAATGTGTAATTGAGAAAACAGGAAACCAAAAGTTTCTTCTTTACTAGCGTCAGGGTTTAATACAGAGACAAGATTCAGGCCTAAACAAAATTTCCTGCCTAAGTAATTTTTACAGGCCCAATGGTTAGCCTTCTATCAACCTTATTCTACATATTTTGTAAGGCTCAGAGCAGGTATAATACCCACATAATAATCTGTATAGGTCCACTTACCTTCATATTCACACAGAATAATCAGAGAAAAAATAAAATACAATATTAAGGCTGAAGATTTAGCTCAGTGGTTCTGGTGCCTGCCTTTTGAGCATAAGGTCCCAAGTTTGATCCCAGGTACAAAGAAAGAAAGAGAGAGACAGGGAGAGAGAGAGAGAGAGAGAGCGCCAGATTGAAGCACCCTTTTATTTATCTGTCTATTCATACATTAAAAAGAGGGACAAGGGGAAAAGTTGAATCTTTCTCTTTAATAATTATCATTTTAATCAAAGTTTGACCATTTAACCAATTACAACAGCAGAAATTTCTTTCTGCTCCCTGCCTGTAGGCTTTGCAAAAAATATCTGAAAGTTCAGTTCTCAATTCTTAGGAGTTGGATGAGTGACCTTCTCAGGAGAGATAGGGATGAATACACCCCTTGTCCCATACACAGCCTATAGCACAGCCATTCAACCTAAAGTATCTCTATGGCAAGTGTAGCTTTTAGTACTAAGAATTCTTATGATATGTAATATGTGATGTCAGTATCTCAGTGTAGATGTGGAGACAACAGGTATTAGTATGTAAACAGTGGTTAATTTTGGAGAGTTATAGTTGTCATTAAAGATGAAAAATATCAGTCAAGTGAATGATGAACATGAGATCTATAGTCAAGAAATGACCAAGTATTTCTGTAACACATGATCACTCAATGTAAGGTTGGATAATTAACCTTCTAACTCTCCTTGTATTTTCATCTGTGAATATGTGCAGGATCAAAACTCTATAAATATGTAATGTTTGCAGGAGACAAATATAAAGTGCAGCTAATAGTGAGTGAATTATTTGGTGCCAGTATGACGTACCAATGCTGATTTCAATCCTCAGAACTATGCTAGGAAGTAGATATTACCACAATGCCTACCTCACAAATAACAGGAGGAGGAAAGAGAAAGAAGATAGATAACATTTATTTGCATCTTGCAAATGTCATAGATTAAATCAACTTACTCTTCCTTTAAATTTACATATACCACTCATAACAGTGGCTCATCAAATATCAATGTTTATGTACAGGTACTTGTTGAAATTGCTACAGTTGATCAATTTTTGTGGCAATTATTTTTATCTCAGTCTGAAGAAATTCAGGTGAAGATCTATGAGGTATAGTAGTGACTCACTAATGCTGCTAGCCAATCTTTCAACAAGGAGGTTAGAGACTGGTTTTTAAAATATGCACCTACCTTGTATATCGTATATAAGTTGTAATAAGAGATACAATATAGTAAAGGTAATCAATCAACTTAAAGTTCTTTTTTAAATTTTTTTTCAAGTTAAAATATATTTTCCTTATATAAAATTTGAAGTTAGATTTTTTTTTTGAGAAATAAGATATGGACACAGATGTACTGTGCTGAATATTTGGAAAAGAGAAAAAAAGGGAATTGTTCATTTCTGAGTTCCTAGGTTATAAGGCATAGTGTGCCAATGCAAAAATGTGGATGAGACTTTCACTATTCCGCAGGAGATTGCTGTTCTGTTGTTAAGATCTTCTAGGGGTGTAAAAGCGATAGTCCCTTTGACAGCAGAGTGCAGTAGAGGACGTGAGGACATTCAGAGTGTGAATGCCCTGCAGTGTGCAGAGTAGACGTGACTGAGTAGATGTTGTCAAGTGAGCAAGTCTTCAGAGTTGCCTCAAAGACATGGCCGCGTTGGCCTTTTGGAAATGGCCTGGTGAGCACAGGCCATTGACAGGGAAAGCCAGAAGAGATTGTAGCATCTTAACATTAGAAAGAATCTTTCAGATCGTCTAACCAGAATGACAAGAATGTGCACTGGGGCAGCCCGAGCTGCAAAGGCAGGAACAAAGAAGCCTGGAGAAGACAGAAATCATCAGAAAGTCATGTGAATTACTGCTTGTAATTGTTCTCATGTGATCTAGGCCTGTTACCTGGATGAAATGATTACTCTCCAAAACAAGGGAGTTCAGTTGAACACACTGTCGTAACAGTGTGTTCCTTTCTTTGCCGTGTTTTAAATGTGGGCCCTGTCTAAGAATCCGCGGCCTGTTTTTATACAGGAGTGCCATCATTAAGAGACAAAGAGCCACAGAGCTTCCAAACAAGCGGATTAAACACGCCCGTCGCTCGGCCAGGCTGCGTGGAGGGCGGTGCGGGTCGGCTCCGCTCTAGTTGAGCCCAGTCTCTTGGGAACGATTCGGAAAGTGTAACTTAAATGGAGTCTCTGTGAATGAGTCTGTGTCAGGCAACCACGAGGACTGTCATGGGGGAATCGGGCTGCTTGTGTCAGAAAACAGATGACAGCCCGAGGCTGGAGTAAAGGAAGCTATTGTGAGGAGAGGGTGCTCAGTCTTCACAGCATTTCACATCACTCTCCGCATTATTTCAGAACTGGACCACTCTCTGCTAAGTGTGAAGATATTTTTGTGGTTACAAAATATTCAGACTTGGGACGTACAGCATGTATCTCATTTTTGTAGAAAATAAAACTGTCCAGATAACAAGAGAGAACCTAACCTTCTCCATCCGGATACTCATGTGATACTTATATATATTTTTTCAATATTTATATATGTTTGATGCCTAAAGTAATAAGCTTTCCAAACATGAACTAAAAATTGTGTATGTGCATGTCTGTCTACAATCAATATATGGTTAGCAATAATCATTATTTTAAAAAATCAAGGTTTGGTACTAGATGGCCTAATTTCCTATATTAAAGGTTTACACCATTTGCAAACCTCAATATATTATTAAATAATTATAACAGCATATATCAGCAACGTTACTGAGAAAATTATTAAAAAAAAACATGTAAAGGAAAAAAGTAAGTCAGTGGTAGCCAGTAAGGATCTTAAATAATGCAATATACGTACTTATTCTATTAAGCCAGTATTACTTAAGCAGTTTTTGAAATTTCCTGCTGGAAATCTTTCTAACACACACACACACACACACACACACACACACACACACACACGCATGCACGCACATGCAGGCACATACATACGGATTTTACTTCTTATATAGGGTGGTTTCAGATATTATTCATTAAAAAGTAATACTCTTGTTCTTAATTTGTAGTCCTTGCATGTTGGCAAAATAAATTGCTTAGGTAGTTGGTTCATAAAGTTATCCAATTACAGTCTTCATTGGATTATACTGTATGCACTATAGAAAATATTTAAAAAGAAAGAGGGTGTAGGGGTAAATAATGAGGGGGAAAAGAATGCAATAGTAATAAAAAAGGAAATAAAATTATGTACATAGGGGAAGAAAGGGGGAAAATGATAATCAAGTCATGTCATATTCTGGTGCAAACTCTCAATGTTGACTGCGATGATGATGTGTATTCATAATGTACCTATAAAGATTTAAATTTAAAAACAAAAGAATATTTGGATTTGAAATGCATTTCTCACCTTATTTTGTAGTCTTTATTTCCCATGATTTAGATCACTTCTCAATTTCAAATCTCAGACACAAATCACAGGTGGGGAGGGTGTAAAATCTGCCATCCCATTTATTGCCAGGCTTGACTCGAATGATCCATCCATTAAGCGGATATTACCTTTCTATATTTCAACTCAGTGGTGCTGGGTGAAAACCGATGATCTTCATATCTGGCTCACAAAGAGGAAGAGATGTCTTTCCTTCTTTAGCTGATAGTAGTCGACCTTGGTCAGAGTCTCCAAAAATGGATGAAGGATTTTTCATAGGAGAAAATGAAATTTGACTTTAAAAGCCAGAGACCAGGCATAATGTCAGAGATTCAAAGAACTATAACTTCCATCAGTTAGAGCAACATATTTGAAATATGGTCTCAGAAATATTTCAGGCATCTTTCCTCCTTAAAAAAAAAGAATTCTTTTGTTTTCATACCAACTCTTAATATCTTCATGGGATATTGCCGAGCCCAATGCAGAAAGCCAATCAATAAGTAAAATAATGTGAATATACTGCTTTTAAAAAACTTCAGCGTCATAAATTTGAGGTCATGAATTCTTTGTATTGTTCTTCAGCATTAAATAGTCCACAAATGTAACTATACAGGCACTGGTTCCAAAGTCTCTGACAGAAGAAAATTATAGTTAAGTGATAGGTAGAGTTTGGCCTCAGGCATCTTAGATTTAACTGGATATAACAAGAATATTATCATAGCAAACATTTGCTTTCACAAAAGGTCAGATTTCACTCATTGTTTGATATATTATGTAATCCAGATCTTCAGATTATTCATTTTAGGAGCATTAAGTATAGACATTTTGATCAAAGAAATAAAGTAACATTTATATCAAATGTAAATACATTACTTTAAAAGTTTCAATTCTGGCCATTGGATTTAGCTCAGTGGCTGCCTTACAAGTACAAGGACCCAGGCTCGATCCCTGGTAATCACATACAATAATGCTGGGTGTGGAGACTCGCCCACCAGTAGCAGAACCACATACCACAGTGCCAGGCATAGTGGCTCATGCCTGTAATCCCAGCACTTGAAAGGAAGAGGCAAGAGGATTGCTGTGAGTTCAAGGCTTGCCTGAGCTACAGAGTGAGCTCAGGGCCAGGCTGAACTACAAAAATGGAACCCCTTTCCCAAAAAACAAACAAACAAAAAAAGTTTTAATTCCTAGTCTCTCTTCAATTTTATTTCTAAGTTCAAAGTAGAGCAGACTTCCTCCTCAGTGTTATGAGAACCTTCACTAAGCATGGATGTTGTACATAAATGATTGAAGCCAAATAGGATGAACATAGACTCATTGGATAGAATTGCAAGTCCATTTGTACCCTAAGTATTGTAAGACTCAGTTTAGGGCACCAAACATCTGAGTTTCAGTTTTCTTGTACAATAATTTAAATAGCTGTTTCTGTCTTGTGAGATTTGTTGAACAGCTTCACGAAACAAAATAAATGGCTACATAGTATGGAGATCACAAAAGTAGGTGCTCAACTCTATACACATTCACAGTGGGATGAGTAGGATTATATCTGAGTTTTACAACACGGGGGTCATTTGAAAGATGGAGCTTGAAAGGAAATGTAAATCATCTTATTGAACTAAAGCTGAATTCCATGCACAGTATGATCCAAATCACTATGATGCTCAGGTAAAACAGCTGAACACTTTCACAGAAAAATAATTGTGAGGTAGATTAGTCATTTTGCCAAAACAGACTGAAGGGATATTTGAAAATTTCAAACTAATATGTTTAAATATCTTGAATGACACCAATCTTTCCAAAAGAGATTCATTTTACATGCTTCGGTGGCACTTTGCCTCCATTGATCAACTTCTTCACATGAGACACTTTAGAGTTGATAGTACATTTTCAGGGGAATTTGGGTGAGCAGGAAGGATTCATGTGAATCTTTGCCACATTTGAAGGTTTCAGTAAAGTTAAAATACTCTCTTCCCATTAGGAATCTATTTATTTCTGAAACTATCACCAAAGGACAAGAGTTCTAAATTGATGTCCTTTTTCTCAGTAAGGCTCTTGGGATCACACATGAGTTTTTTCCTTTTCTCTGTGACTCTGTTATATATACAAAAAAAGATGAAGGCTGTAACAAGATGTCTCATTGGCTGCTGAAGATACACTAAGCCACTTTTAGTTTACAACAGTTTACTGTGTAGAATGAGACCAAGAAGGACAAGGGTGCAAAGCTTCCAGACCTTATTTCATATATTGAAAAGCACAGGACTAAACATTTAGGGGCAGATAGTTGCAATGGGATGTGTGGTTACCATATATCCATTGCCAAGAAGCCAGATGTGGATTATTGCTAAGTGGGAAGATATCCCACAGCTCATTGTGTAAGCAGGAGGGAGCAGGAAGTCCTGGATCATAGGGTGTAGAACACCCTGGATATTTCTTAGCTTTGTAAGAGCAGACAAAATAGTGAGGCACTTCAGCCTTAGTGTCCTTACCTGCCAAGTGCCATGATGAATCTGAATAAAATATTCTTAAAGTAGAATTCCTTTTAAAGGCAGCATTACTTTCGGCCGGGGATTTAGCTCAGTGGTTCCGGCTCCTGTCTTGCAAGCGCAAGGTCCCGGGTTCGATCCCCAGTAACCACATACAATACTGGGCGTGGAGGCTCACACCCAGCAGCAATCAGTACTACATACCACAGTGCCTGGCGTGGTGGCTCACGCCTGTGATCCCAGCACTCAGGAGGCAAAGGCAGGAGGATTGCTGTGATGTGAGTTTGAGGCTAAGCTCAGGGCCAGCCTGAACCACAAAGCGAGACCCTGTCTCAAAAAAAAAAAAAAAAAAAAAGGCAGCATTACTTTGATTTACAGTTATGTTGATGAACTAAGAAACTGCACAGGAAGACATGCACACAACGTGAAAGTCATTAAATGTATAAGCATGAATAAGAAAATTGGACTAAGCAGTTAAGAAATACAAGAATGAAAGCAATGAAAAGAAAAATTAGACAGCAGGGAAGAAAGGAGGAAAGAGATGTTGAGAGGAGCTGAAAGAAGCAAACTTTTTCCACTTGTGCCCGGGATTTTTTTTTTTTTTTTTTTCCTGAGATAGTGTCTCACTTTTGTTGTTCAAATTGGCCCTGAACTCACTATGTAGCCCAGGAGAGTCTCAAACTCATGGCAATCCTCCTGCCTCTGCCTACTGAGTACTGGGATGATAGGCATGAATCGTCACACTCAGCACTGTGGTAGGTGGTATTGGGCACTGAACTTGGGACCTTGTGCTTTCCAGGCAGACGCAGGAACCACTGAACTAAATTCCCGGCTCCCAGAGAGATTTTTTTAAAGGAAATATTATTAAAGAACATGAATGATAGACTAGAGTGGCCAGTACTAATACATGTAGCCAAAGGTCTTGACTTCTAAGGTCAGTGTTTGAGCCACTGGCCAGGAAGGCGACTCCTGGGCACATCCCTTGGTACCTCAGGGTTTCTCCACAGAGTGGAACAGAAGTCATTCACAGTCAGAAGGGGCTTTGTGGTGCTTCCCTGGATTCCTGTTTTTGCTTCTCTTATCACTCTCTCTTTCTCTCAGTGTTCCATTTGGTGAACATATGCCTGAATTATTGATATAAAATTTTTAGTTTCTGAGAAAATCTGAAACTAAATAGGAATTCATAAGGTAAAACTGACAACTGGTATACCCTTCTAGAGTTCATGATTTGAATGCTGCCACAGGAAAGTAAGTTACTTGGAATTTTCAATTACAAGGGAGGCCTTTTGTCTGTTGAAGCGATGCAATTAGTGGCTTATGAGCAAGGAAAAATAGTACCATGAGAGGCTTATCCAACATCTGATCCATATAGGAAAACTCACCCATTAAATAACAGTGAGGTTTAAAGGAAAAGAGATAAGATACAGGTAAGTGCCTTGTAGACTGTTAAATTCATGGACCAATGTACTGCAGATTCATCTCTGTAATTTTGATCTATCAGTGAAATTAATTTTGATCACATACATTTCATCGCTTCACCATCCTTTTTAAATTTACTTGGCTTTAGTACAAGTCCAAAGGAGTTATCATCATTGCTCCTTTGACTCCTGATTGTCAGCATATAGTCTCTTCATCCTTCAGAATGCAAAATTCTTTTGGTCAGATATGCAGTTTGGGAGTACGTCACATAGGTGATTTTTTTTTTATTTTTTTGAAGTGAGAAATGATATGAGTCATATAAAAGACTGCTGTCTTCCCAAGTGAACGTGAAGAGGCAAAAGTAGTAAAACATAAAAAACTATGGCAAATTTCTGTGCCAGGGGTTAATTTTCTGAAGCAGACACCAATTATGCAGCATTAATAAGAGATTATTACTATTGATTATTTTCCTTATCAGAGCCAAGTTTCTTTTCTTATCTTTTGATTTGTTTGTTTGTTTATTTTTTGTGGCACTGGGATCAAACTTGGGATCTTGTGCTTACAGCACTACTTTGCTAAATCCTTGTCCATGACCCAAGCAAATTGTTAGTGCTTCTTCTTTCCTGAGGTGAATGCTTCATGGAATTGTGGGGCTTACTACTGTGGAACCCACTTGTCTTTTAACATTTGTACCCTTAGTGAGGCCAACAAGCATGGGGAAGATAGTTTCCTGAGGATGCACGACATCATTCATGAGAAGGTCGATACTGTATTTCCTCTTTCAGAGGTATTTTAGGCCCATGTCTCTTGATATCCAAATAATTTCAAGTCAAAATGAGAAAGAAGGGTGTGACTTCTTACCTGAATTTACTGTAATCACTCCTTAAATCAATATGGCTTTGATATTTGCTGACTTACAATATTGTCCAAAGCTTATTTATAAACTTTAATTTAAAAAAAAATCACAAGTAAAAAGAGTGTCAAGTGACTAAATTCTCAATTTATAAGATTTAATGCAGGTCACTGTGGTGAATAGGAATCAGAGAGTCCAATAGAGGTGAGCGAGAAAGCTGTCTTCTGGGCACTTTCAATTCCCCCAAAAGAAAGACTAGAATTGAGATGGCGGCCTTTCACTATTTTGTTGTGTGACATCATTACTGCCCATGGTCTTGTGTAATAATACAAGTACACAGGTTAGCATCACAAGTTCACGTTCTGGAATATTCTCCAGAGCAACCGGGGGTGAAAGGGCTGGCATTGAGCTGAACTCACTCCTCTGCCTCTTCTGTGGTTAACAGTTAGCGGAATCAAAGATCCAACTGTTGCTGCCTGAGCATAAGATTGAAAGCATGACCCCTACACTCTGTGGTAAGCAATAGGCACACTGGACTTTATGTTCACAAAAAGAAAACAAAAAATAAAGAAGAAATAAATGGAAGAAATTTAAGAATCACTAAAAGGAATTCAGTTTTTAAAGTAACTAAGACTACACTTCTGTTATTTGCATGAAGCGTATGAGTGGATTTATCAAATAAGAACACTGGGAAATATAGTTCACCCTTTGTATTCTACCAAGTAACTTTGGTTAGGTTGAGGAGAGTGGTTAAGTTCACCCGCCTGTGTTCTCATGCTATGTTTTTTAAAGATCCACCAACTTCTTTGGGGTTCTAGTGGCTCTGGGCATCTGAGGAAAGCTTTGAGTCCCCCATCAAGTGAAAATGCAGCTCATCCTGCTGAAAGTAAGAGCCTCTATCCTTTAGATGTATCCATTCATTGATTTTTACATAAAACACCAAACAAGTAGAACTTCAGTAATTAAACTGTGTGAGTGTAAAGTGTCGGGCACAGTATCTTTAAAAGAAAGTTCCTAAATCCTTGATGATTACCAGTTTGCATATTCAATATTTTTTTTCCAAAAATTATAATCTGAATGGCTCCAAAAAGGAACCCGTCATTTGCATGCTAATTGAGTTCCCTCTTAGAAACCAGTGTTATTTTGGGAACCGGCTTCAAATGGTCTAAAAAGAGCACTAAGCTAGAAATCAAGTAGGTTTAGGAAAAAATGTACAGTGATGATTTATTTTATTTTACAATTTTTTTTTCATTTTGCACCATACTTGAGACTGAACCCAAGGCCTGGGCTATCCCTGTAGACTTTTTGTTTTGAATATTTCTCAGTAGTTACTGAACTCTAAAAAGTATATAGCAAAGAATGGAGAAATGTCATATTAGAAATTCCACTGATACCTAACCCTCTTATAAAATATTGATAAACTTTATGTATTTGAATGTATGACCTGGCACCAAAACAATCGCCCAGCTGAGCTTGGCTTATTACTTCATGATTATAGGAAGAGGAAAAATAAAACTACACTTTGTGATGAGTCTACCATAGCATGCTGATAGAAGATTCAAAAACTGAGGAGCTAAAAAATGAGTTCCAAAATAATGGTTTTCCTCCATTATTGCTGAAAACAACACTTTAAAATGTTACGTAAATTTAGATGCCTTTTCAAAATGCACATGATAAAGCACTGGAGCCATTGTGCTATTGCTAGCACCACTCTGAAGTTCTGTGTGAGGAGAGTCTGGTTAGGACTCTTGTTGGACACTTGTCTCTAAATCTTTGCCTCCACGGTCAGTGGATGAGATAGGACTGGGGAAGTAGGGCGCCACTGTCTGCCCTGCTGAACACTGGAAACTCATCTTAGATAATCTACTAAGTGAATTTTCCATAGGCCAGTGATTGTAAAAGAATGATATAGAAAAACAGAGTTCCATCTTACCTTTACATTACCAAAATCATTGTCTGCTAACAATTCTGAAGAGATAATGAATGATAGAATGCAGTTAATTTTTGTTGTTTTACATTTTGCAGGCTATTTTAACACTTGCAGAAAATGCAGTGGAAATCAGGCCAGACAACAGAAGCATAAACACACAAGATGCTCCAAGTGGAATGCAGGGAAGCAGCTCACAACCCATTTAAGTTTATGCATTACATGGAAGTGATGTGCCTAGGCTTTACAGCCTCTGTCTTGGTTACAATAAAAATAGCCATGTAATAAGTCTGTTCGTGTGCTCTCATTGTCTGTCAGGCAATCAAAAGGATTGTTTTTCATATGCATAAAAGTCTGTTTTTTTTATCATCCGCTTAGGCTACATGGTGTTGTGTAGTATTTTAGGGGCTTTGAAAAAAAGTGGATTATTTCAAAAGCTTACACTGAAAAAAAAAAAAAAAAAGCACACTGGTCCTCAGAGAATGAAACACACTAAATGTTTGCTGCTGGTAAATGGCTACACTGAAGCCATCCCAGGAGTTTGTTTTGACAGATGTCAGCTGACGGACATTTACACAAAAGTCTCTGAAATGCCTCATTTTACACCCAGATTCAGTTGGCACATGACTTTCTTATACCTTCTGTGTTTCCATTAAATTAAGTTGGAAACAAAGCCTCCTATTTGCTGAACAAATTCTTTTCTGTGTGAGATGGAGAACAATTACAACCATTACCCTGTCAACCATTTCCATCAGCTCAATTTAAAAACGCCTACACGCTGCTTTCTGAATCACAGGCTCCCTGAGTGAGGCCCGACACTGGTGTGCAGGACTGTGGAAATTCTCTGATCACACTGGGGAGAAAGTGGAAGGTTCTTTCTCTTGTGATCTTTTTTTGGATTGAGAAAAATGAACCATGTGCTATGAGTTGTTAGCAAATTGTCACGTCACCCTCCAAAGAAAGAACTCTCTGTTGCTTACTAAAAAAGTCATCTGGAATACCAAACAGATACTATGATAATATACTTTGATGAAATAAGTATTAATGAAGGCAAAATGCACCAGTTAAATGATATTTTTTAAGGCAAGATTTGAACGGGGATGTATTCCAGGTACTGTCAGATTGAAAATACAGGGAAATGAAAAAATGATTACTTTTCAAACTTTAAAATATCATGTTCTATAATGCATCTGTGTTCTTATAATCACCACATACCAAATATTATACTCATCTGTTCAGTTATTTTTTAACTGATAGTTTACATATGACTCATAGAAAGGTATGTCACCAGTTTTTAAACACAATTATTAATTTCTTAGTCATTTATCCTTAATTCATTCAATATTCTACCTAGTAACTATGAAGTCATTATCAATCTGTTGAATGTAAAATATCTAACTGCTAAGTCCAGTCACCAAGATATTAAATACCTTGGTGGTGACCAAAATATTCACTGAAGATATCGTATATGCTCACGTACAATATAGATGGCTGTAAGCTCAAGGTACTTTAAGAAGATGACTCAACTGGCTTTAAGACACATGAAATAAATGGCAGTTGAGTGATGGGTGACAAGAGGCATATTTTAAGTTTTGCTATTGACTGTTGTTACATGAAGGTTTATTTCAATCTGTAATTATCCAGAGGGCACTGAGAACATTATGTGATAATTTGGAAGAACTATCAATTACCATTCCACCATTATCTTCCTTCACTGATGTATGGTAAATTTTGGTAGCATTTTCAAGTAGAAAATATACTCTGGGTCAAATAAAGTATCACCTTTTAATGCACTTTGATGAGAAAAACAATTTTGTTATGGAGTGAATCCACAGTAAGTCTCTCTGTTTGTTTGTTATAAAAACAGACTCAAAGCAAGATATGCAAATATGTAATTATTTCCAAGGTAGGCTCACAATAGCTGCCTTCAGAATCAGGTGTGGGGAATTGTGGAAGGGCTGCCTGGAGGCTGGAGATCCAAAGGACCCATCCAGTAGAAGGTCGGAGGGCTAGAGTTCCCTTTAGTGTCCCACATGCAGATTCTGAGTTGCAAGGCTGACAAGCTTGCACTGGAAGCCAAGAGATCACGTCCAAAGTGAAGGTAAAGACTGGAGGTCCTCTAAAAAAACAGAAGTGATCCTTCCTCCTTCTTTCCCATAATTCCATTTGGGCTGCAAGCCTGATGTTGAATAACACTCACATCTAGTATGAGTCTTCTGCATTCAGAAAATACCTTTAGCCACACCCAGAACTATGCTGATCCAATCTAATTGGTTGTTTCTTACTTAACTTGACACAGTCAGTTAATTCTTCACAATTTCCAATATGCCACGCTTTATGTTTCTGGAATATTTTGGTTACTTTGAGTGTGAGAGTTGATCCTAATGGCTTCTTTCTTTACAATTTAGGACACATTATTTCAGAAGAAATAACAAAATATTCTGAAGAGCTCTCTGCATAAATGAGTCCATACCTCATTGACAATGACCCTATATTTCAATGAAATTTTCAAGTAGCATTTTAATTGAAACTATAAACTAAATTTGACCAGATGATTACTTATTTATTTATTTTTTTCTGCCAGAATAAAACTGTTCACAAGAGAAACAACAGTAGCATTTATTTCTTGTAGATTTATTTATTTATTTATTTATTTATTTATTTATTTTAAGGTTTTTTGAGACAGGGTCTCGCTTTGTGGTTCAGGCTGGCTGTCCCTGAGCTCAGTCTCAAACTCACCTCACAGCAATCCTCCTGCCTCTGCCTCCCAAGTTCTGGGATTACAGGCATGAGCCACCATGCCCAGCATTGTGGTATGTGGTACTGGTTGCTGCTGGGCATGAGTCTCCACGCCCAGTATTGTTATGTGGTTACTGGGGATCGAACCTGGGTCCTTGCACTTGCAAGACAGGTGCCAGAACCACTGAGCTATATCCCCGGCCCTCTCTTGTAGATTTATAAGTTCTTCAATTTCACTATTCAGTTGTCTTCATAAAACAGATATCTGATTTAGTTCATGGTAGAACATACATATAAAAGTAATAAGATGCCGGATCAATATGTAAATAAGAATTTGATTAACTCATACAAACGTAGGACTGTGGGAACCCAAATGAACAGTGAGTAGTCAGAAAGGCAGATCACAGTTGGAAATTTTTATGAGAGAACAATTGCCAAGGGTCAGATTGTTATTCTTTGAAAATAGGAACATGCAGAGACTCATGTTTCTCCCATACCGCATGAATGTAGAGGAGCACTCCAACACCGAATCCTTCCGGGGCGGTGGAAATCAGTTTGAATAACACAGTGGGAACACTTGCGAATTATAATTCACTATCAGATGTTAAGATTAATTACAGTTAAAGCTAAGGCTCCAGGATGAGTAGCATTTTGTCCTCCTGGCATAAAACCTGCACTTACTTTCGGTTCTCAATGCTAAGAAGAGTGCTCACTGCAGTGCACCACAATCATGCATCAAAGCTGTAGCATCAGTCTTTCAGCAGTAAGCATGAGTAGTTTATTGACATTCAAAACTTAGGTTTAAATTGACCAAATTAATTTCAATTCATACTTTTGTTCTTATAAAGGACAGTTGAGGTGGTTTATAGTTATATATGGAGAACATCTACCATGTAAGACCCCACTTGCTCAGGTCATTTGTTTTAGCACAGAAAGACTTATTTCTTTTCTTTTCTTTCTTTCTTTCTTTCTTTCTTTCTTTCTTTCTTTCTTTCTTTCTTTCTTTCCTTCATTCTTTCGTCTTTCTGTCTTTCTTCCTTTGTTTTATGAATAAAGGCATGCCCTCATGCTTTAGTCCTCAATTTGTGTAGCAATTTTGTTTCCAGGGAACTATTGATAGTGTCCAGAAATGAACTTGATCTCAGAGATTGAAGATAATGACAACAGCATGGCAAATTACATCCAAATGCACAGACATGCCATCCCCCCAAAAAATATTTAAATCAAAATGTTGGCATTGTTAAGATTAACACATTCCTCTGTAGGGTCAATAGTAAAGTTTTACATATAATTCTTCAGGTGAGCAAAGCTTGGGGGAATTAATTCACATTAGACAAAGTCACCTACGACTTTAACACTGGTCATCTTTTTGAGAGAGGCGGAGTGTGCTATGTTATTTGTCATCTATAGTGACCCATGAAACCAAGAACTGTGGAAAATAGTTGTAAAAGAAATCAGACTGAAGCACACACTATCAGGATTAGCCAGAATGGTGCTTAGAAAGGTGCTGTCAAGATTAGGAAACAGATAGCAATAGCGTTGTGTTTAGACCATGACAGCTACAGCAAATGCAAGGAATTAACAAATACATAGGACCAAAGAGCCATGTAAGTTTCACCTGGGAAAACAGTAGATGATGTCAAAGATGAGTTAATACAGCGCATGTTACAAAACCTGACATTTTATTTGAAATGAAGGGAAAGAAGGCATGTGTCTTCCAGTGTATTATAATTACCTCCTTCAGATATTATACTATTTTTTCACCTTGGAAAAGAGGATCATAAATTATACTCAATACAGCAGACACTGCCCATATTTCTTTGGATTCCACTCAGCAGTGCTGTGCCCCGTCCACATACTTAGTCTATGCCTAATGCTGGGAAATGAAAAAAATCTCTGTTCTGTCTGCCTCAAGGCTGAACAAACTCTATGTGTAATTTGCACTCATAAGATCAGCAAGGTCATGGAGAGTTTTAAATTTTGTCTGAAAATGCATCTTTCCTTGGCGTTGTGCCATTTTCTGTCCTGCCCTCTACTCCCTGGGTTTCTCTTCTTTAAGTGTTTGCATTTCCTTACTTCATCACTTGAAGCCTGCTTTGGGCCTGACTTGACAAAGTCCTTTCCTAAGAACATAATGCTCAGCAGTCACTGCTCTATCATTTTCTGTTCCCAAATTCCACCATTTCTGCTCTTACCATGATTATTTTCCTCCTTGGAACTGATTTGGAAGAACAACTCTCTTTTACCTTTGTTCTTTAGTTGGAAGTTTACATTGTAATTTGCATTTTTTTCATTTTCCCCATATATGTGTTTAATGCTCTGTATTTCCCCCAAAGCATTATACTAGTTGTATTCACTTTGCTTCATAGGTTGTCTTCCCATTTATATTCAATTCAAAATATTGGCGATTTTACTCTCTGATTAACTGTTGTGTTAATTTATTTTGCAACTAGTTTTATCTAGTTTAATTCACACTTATGTAGAAATTTTCAACTTTTTAGTTTAATTTGTTTATAATGTAAAAATTACTTTTTTATGATTTCAGTTGCTTTAAGTGCATGGATGTTTCCATCTTAGTAGCACACTAGGCTTTACATTAATATCAAATAATTCAAATTGGTTGATAGTGTTATTTTATCTCAGATGCCCTTTACTGACTTTTCTGACTGCTCCTGTTTTTAATTTTAATTTCTTTCCTTCACTTACAGAAAGAAAAGTGCTAGAGTATCCAACTGTAAAAATGGACTTGACTTTATTTTTTGCTTTTTATTCTAACATTTTTGTTTCTTCATTTCAAAACTTTATGATAAGATCCATTCATTCATAGAATTTTGTTTGCTTAGCATATCAATGGTGTGTTCACAAGGAACTCTTTATTATTTCTATGGATTAGCCCAAGTGGGAGAAGCATTCTCTCTTGAATCACCACGGCCTTATGTAAAAGCATCATATAAAAAACTTCAAAAGTGGGTAATGTAGTCCTACATCAGGAAGAATTAGTATAATCACTAAATAGAAGAAAGCATCCTGTGTCAAAATATTTTTTTTTATTTTGATGGGTATTCACATTCATTGTCTGTCTTTTAAAATCTTTACACTATTAATTCTGACCCTTCATGTGGCTGAAGCTCATGTTTTAGTGTTAATTAATCATCCCTATGACACGTCCTTTTCCTCATTTCTTCTTCCCCTGTTTAAGGGTCATGTGAAAAGCAAGATTACTCCCCGGACCCCCATTAAGAAAGAAATCAGAAAGTTTCCCCCGCTACACATTAGCAGGTGGACAGTGTCTACCTCTTCTGTTGGAAGTGATTTATTTCTCTCATACCTCTTCACGATGGTCCTCATTTGGCCCCTTGGAGACAACACTGACAATTCTCTATACCTTGACATCAGACCTGCATTTCTAACTCAGAAAAAGAGGTAGAACAAGGGTGGAACCATAGGATGTGAGAAATCAGCCCAGTGTTCAGTTCACACCACCTGCCAAAGAACTGCTGGAAAATTACACGTTTTTATTTTCTGGAGATAAATTGGGGAGAGTGAGAATATGAGAAAAGAGCATCTGATGCATTGTTTCTTTTTTGTGAGAAATATATTTTGTAGAGATGTAAGAATACCAGACAAAAGCCTCTGGGTTTAGCAGAATCATTAGTGTGAAATAATATACCTGACTCCAAAAACACGTCAAAAAGCAACGTGAATAGAAGCCAATTCCCAGCAGTTTGAATTTATTATTTATGATGCCAGTTAAACAAGGCTAATGTGCTCTGCAAAAGTGGTTTGAGCTGTTATGCAGTATTAGTAGAAATTAGTCAGATGTTACCAGCTCAATGCAAAGTGAATTTGCAAAGGTTTCTGAAAATGACAGTTTGGCTGAGTTAACATGACAGTCGAAAGCATCCAAGCTGTTTCAGTATTGGCAAGCAGGGTTAGTACAAAAGTCAGCATTTTTCAGTGGAGGAAACAAATTAAACCAGAGAGGGAAGGGCCAGTAATGAGCTTCAGCACGTTATCTATCACTCATAAATGTCTTTCCCACCCTACCCTTCTCCAATGCTACCATTATCAAGCTTAAAGAGAAGTTACAAGAGTCACCTTCGTAATATTATTGTCTGTCCTGTTTCTTCTCTCTCCAGCTCCCTCTGCTAGAAGTATGTGCCAGAGAACACCCTTCAGCTGTGAGTTCTGCCCTCCAGCTCTGCACTCATGTCAGCTTGTCACTTCCCAAGGATATGGTTCAGAAGGACAGTGTTAGAGAAGTTGGTGTTGGTTAATAGAGTGTGCCAGTCAAAATACTTATGACCATACTATCTTATCACATATATATGTTTTATCCTAAATATATTGGTGATTTCTTTTCTGGAAAACCCTTTAAAGCAACACAATATTACCCCCTTTTGAAAAATTGTGCAACACAGCAACACCAGTGAATATACACAGATTCACACATGCTAGGTGAGAAAATGTTGGTCTGCTCTCTGAAACTTCTTGTTGAGAAGAATCCATAATTATTTGTTACAGAGACATAATGATTGAGTTTGAGGAATAAAACAATATGCCTTCCAGGGAGAAATGGGCCTGAGGAGTCCATTTCCCAGTTAAGTTTAAATAATCCCTGATTCCTTCCTTCTTTCTCCTCATTGTCTCTCCTTTTCTTTCCCCTTCCTTCACTTCTCTCCTTTTGGCTTTCTTCCTCTCCCTTCCTCACCCTTTACTTCCCCTCTCTCTTTTGCTCTCCATTATTTGTAGTTGGATGAGGTTTCCAGACCATAAAAACAAATAATAAAAATGCAAGCCACTTAGATTCTAAGATAATCATTTTGAACACTACATAGTTTATCCTTACTATCTAGTTTGATACGACCTTTAAATCGTATACACAGTAAGTAATATAGTCATCTTCTCACCTAAATGCCGCATTATCATTAAAATGGTTGAAGCAGCATAATCCTTGTGTTCTATTTAATAAACAAAGGCCTGAAGGCAAACAGTGGCATGCCCCGGGTTACACAGGAATTAACTGGTAGTCATAGGCATTGATTTTCCCGGGCTGATGTAACACCGGACAACAAACTGGGTGTCCGCAAGAACCGCTACTTATTGTTCACACTTCTAGAGGAAAGAAGCCATTCCGGACCCCTCTGTGGCTTTTGTACAGTTGTCTCAAAGTCTGCGCTACTTTCTTCCTGCCTATAGCCACCTTTCCCCCATTTGAGAGGTCCTCGGTCAGATAGGTTTAAGAGTAAGCCTCTTGGTCTCACTTTGACTGCAACTCCTTGCTTCCAAATAAGTTCTTATTATTAAGTTAAGGAAGAGTCATGACTTGAACATATGAATTATGCGGAGGCAAAATTCAGCCCGAAACACTGCAAAAATTCACATAGATTGCTCAGTGTTCCCCCTCTGGGCCCCGTTGCTAAGAAAGAAGGGGAGGCTCACGGAGCTATGGCCAGAGCTGAACCAAAAGCGACTTAAAAGTAACAGCTAAGTCTGAGTGAGCGATCCTGGGGACAAATTTCTAGAAAGCCAAGTATCGCTGGTGGAATAGAGTTTTCAACCCCATGAAGTAAATACCTACATTTCCTTTCATACTTTGGCTTAGCTAAAGTCAAAGTAAATTATGGGTGGGGGTAAGAAAGCACTTATCTCTCTACTTAGTTTATGGTAATAAATTCCAATTATTTCGAATTGTCATTGTTCTGTACCACGGGAAATTGACTTCAAGAGCTCCCTTCCTGGGTCTGGTGAAGTACTGGAGACAACGGCTCTGCTGAATTCTTTGGCATGGCCTCTTTGGTTTAACGCACATCTGTGCTGTGCTTTGGTATCTTTAGGGGGAAGGGAGAAAAGGATGGGCCTGTCGTAAAGGCTGTCATTACAGAAGAGATAGGAGCTAAGCCTGAGGCCCAGCCCCTGTTCTGTAGCAATTTCTATCAAATTATTTTATTAAGAATAGATACTAATTTTAATGTATTAGCCCAGATGGACTCACCGTTCCTGCCTCCCCTCATCAGTGTCCCTGCCATTCCAACCTCACTCCAGACCGAGGCTATTAATTCAAATGCTGTCTCCACTGAAACCATTTCACTCTACCCTCAGTCTTGCTTTCATAAATAGTGGAACATTACAGCTAACGCCAAACTGTCCTTCTCACATTCCGTCACCGTGTACTATTATCACAGTGCAACTCTTTAAAGTTCTTGGGGGAGGGAAGTGAGAGATGATGAAATTGGGGGACAGTTTATGTGAGCAATTTGTTATCCAGACAAGAGGAGCGGAGAGTTGTTGACAGATTGGTTTCTTGGCCCTGAACCTTAATTAACAAGACCCTCCCGGTGACATACTGAGAAACAATTGGAACATTCTTCTGAACGTTTCACAGGTTATTTACTTCTAATCTGCAGGGATTTATTTTATTATTATTTTCCTTTCTCTGTGAGCCGCGGCTTTGTTGCCTTGACATTCACACTCGAGAGTTATTGGTATCAAACCAAGCTGTGTAAAACGCTATCAGACTCTCCTCAGATTTTCCACAGTTCAAAGCAGCGTTGGCAGCAGGCCAACCTGGAAGATGAACTGAGCCCCAGCGTGGCGAAGGTGTCTGCGCGTGCACGGGGGGAGCTCAGGGTGACGGGGGAGAGGCTGCCAGTTCAAAGCATCCGGGAGGGAAGGCAGCTGGCTGCCTCGGAAGATCCGAGAGAGTCACATTCTCCCCCTGCTGGGAACAAATGGAACTAATATTGCTAGTAGGTGTGATCATCAGAGAAATACACTTTCCACAATCGTTTCTTTTCTTTTAAAATAGTGATTGAGATAGAAAATGCTCAAAGTAAAATAGGGTGAAGGCGGGAAAATAAAGAGATTATAACAAAAAAGAAAGGAAACAAATTTTATGTATATAGGGGGGCGGTAGGGTGAGTAGGGCTATGGGAAAAAATGAGAATTAAGTTGTGTCTTATACAGGTACAAATCCCCATTATGGAGTGCAATCATGATGCATATATGTAATGTACCAATAAAGATTTAAAAAATAGTGATTGAGTTGAATGAATCAGGAGAAAATTAGTAAGGATTTCTGTCTTTCAAACCTCAGGTAGAACGGCGATTGTTAATTTGACGAATCTGCAGAAAACCAAACATCGGTGTCTAGGACCGGAAGTAGTCATTTCTTGTTGCTGTCAGTATGAAATCAGGAAGTTCAAAGATTTGAGGACATCGCATGCACCCAGGTTCTGTCCTAGTCACACATTTCCAATTTATATGTAAGTCTGTGGTCTATATTTTCTAATCCTACTTAGAACATGGAACTGAAAGTGCAAGGCAAACTTTAATTTACTTTCATTTTCCTGAAACACAGTTGTATTTGGTATCCTTCTAGCTTCAGATGGTAGGTGATGTTATACTATTTCAAAAAGGGGACCACGAAGACTCGGAAATGTTCAGTTCTTGCCAACGCCCGCAGAGCTTAGAAGGAGAAACAGTGAAGCCTAGTAAGCTTTTCATACCTTGACAGAGTCTCATGCAGGAATATCTACCCCTGACTAGGAGCGTATCAACGTGTACATTCAGGCATCTCACCAGGTTTTGGAGAGGGTCTTGACTCACACACATTCCTTGTCAGTCATGTATGGACAGTCTCTCCAGCACAGTTTGGAATGTTTACACCCTGGCAATTGCCAGAGGGGGAGCAGTTGTTAGACGGTACCTCAGCATCCTTGCCTCTCAGTGGAGCAATTTCTGAATACATGACAGTAATCTCAGTACTTGGAAGGCTAAGGCAGGAGAATCACCTTGACTCTAAGCCTCGCCTGGAGTATGTGGTGAATGCAAGTCCAGCCTAAACTGAATAGTGAGACCTTGTCTCAAATCACCTGCTGAAGAAAAAGAAAAGAAATAGTGATTCTTATTTATATTTCACACAGCAGTGAGTAGGAGCCTCAGTAGCTTTACCTTAATTGAACAGTCTACAGTGGTCCCTCACCTCGAGTGCTTTCAATTGCATTTTGTTAGCAAACAAACATTTGGCAAAATTTTGTTTTTCTTTGCATATTCTCCACTGGGTGACATACATGGCCTTCTTTCTGACACAAACATAAATTCAGTTTGTGTCTTTCTGACACAAACACAAATGTGTGGCAGGACACATTAAGTTTGTGCCCCAAGGTACCACTAGATCCTCACAAATGTGTTAATTCAGTAGTTGACAATTGAATATTCTCACTTTCAAAAAATAGTGTATCTGATGATCTTGTATTTTTTTTTTTAGGCAAATGTATTTTCAGTTTTACTATTTCAGTTAAAAGACATGGAGCTATTGTCAAAATTTATAAGCCATTCCTTTGAACTTTTGACATACCCCATAGCTGCATTTAATATATTTTTATAAATACAATCAAGTAAGAAAAAAATCAAATTGGAAAAGAGAGATAAACACAAATTGTTACCAATAATAATTTTATCTGATCACTCAAAATAAATAAAAGATCTAAATGTAAGGCCTGAATTTATGGAAATACTTCAACATAACATATTGGAAACACTGTAAGATGTTGGTATTTATAATGATATAGTCTGTGACAAAAGTAAAAATAGATAAGTGACATTAAATCAAAGTAATAATCTTCTGCACTGCCAATGAAACAATCCATAGAATTCAGAGAAAAGTTGTAGAATAGGAAAATAAAAAGTGTTTGTCCAACAAAGGATTATAGAAGGAGGATAAAAAGTAAAACACCAAACAACAAAAGCAAACAGTTCAATTAAAAGGGGCTGAAGATTTCAATTGTCCTTGTCAGTACAAGAGCTTCACTTTTTGGGAGTGGGAAAAACTTTTCTGTGAACTTTTCAACTTGCTTTACTTTGTGGTTGAAAACTTTCCCCAGCAGCTGTCTGTGAATTTCATCTAAAGCAGCTGTTGTGCTTTGGTGGCTGTTGAGGTGCTCAGAATGTGCCAAGGGATTGCAGAGTAAGGAGGTACGACTTTTGGGGATGTTGGGAATTGAACTTGAGCAAGATTTTTTTTTTTTTTTTTTTGATGTATTGGAGGAATACTTAAATGTGTGGTCTTCCTATAGTGTCTAAATCAACAATATACTGCCTGTCTGTCAAGAATGCTCCCTGAAACAATGCATTAGAGTTCTGGATGAAACCAACTTTATGAAATCTTTGCTTTCCCCTCTGATGAATATTTCCATGACTGACTTTCATCTCTTTTAGAGGGTTATAAGCTTAGTATCTGCCAAGAAAAACTAAAGTGATTTCAGAGACTTAAGGGGAAATATCTCTTTTCTATCTGTGTAGTCTGGCTTTGGGTTCCCAGTATTCAAACTAACCACAATGTCAGAATAAGGTTGTTTTAGTGAAAAGGAACTATGGGGCAAGAAATAAAGAAGACAGAGGAAGAAGGAGGATATTCTCAGGGGATAAGAAAGGAAAGAAGCAAAGGAAGGAGGGAGGAAAATGCCTCTCTGTCTAGTGTCCAGATTTTCATACTACAGAATAATTTAGCATATCATAGTTTTCCACCAAGAACAACTCTAATGTCACCGTCTAGGGTGATAAATATCATTTTAAAAATTTTCTTTGGTGCTAAATATTTTAAATAAGAAAGAAAGGATTTCTGAGCAGGCCTGTAACCCAGTACCCTGGGAGGAGGAACCAGGAAAATTGCAAGTTTCCATCCACTCTGAGTAATTTAGCAAGTTAGTAAGACTCTGACTCAAAATGTAAGAGATGGAGGGCTGGGGAGTTAGCTCAGTGGTTCTGGCGCCTGTCTTGCAAGTGCAAGGGCCTGGGTTCAATTCCCCGGTAACCACATAACAATACTGGGTGTGGAGACCCACACCCAGCAGCAACCAGTACCACATACTATAGTGCCGGGCGTGGTGGCTCACACCTGTCATCCCAGCACTCGGGAGGCAGAGGCAGGAGGATTGTGATGTGAGTTTGAGGCTGAGCTCAGGGCCAGCCTAAACCACAAAAGCGAGACCCTGTCTCAAAAAACCTAAAAAAAAAAAAAAAAAATGTAAGAGATGGAGAAGAGTGAAAGACATTGTCCAACAGGAAGACCTTGACTTCAACCTCCAGGACTAAGGAAACCAAGCAACCAAACAAATCAAAAAAAGAAGGTGGATTCTTACCAGGCAACCTTACTGTTCTGCTGCAGTGACTGTCATCACTGGGTGTGCCTGTTACATGGCAGATTTATGGAACTTGGACTAATAGGTTTGCTTCTCAAATAGATTCATTTTGACATTTTCAGTCAGTCTCATCCAGGGCCTCTTACTTGCTTATTGATGACCTGTAGACATCTCTCCCCCTGTGCCACGCAAGACTGAAAAATGAACTTTCTGAGGTTGCCCACTGCTGTGCCTTTTGCAATGAGATCCACAGGCACAGAGAGCAAGATCGAACACAACTGCCCCTCCAGGTACCAGCTGTCAACTTCAGAATATGTCTCCTCTGTGGTGACTTCACCATTTTTTCTCCTTTGACTCTTTAACCCATTAAGCCGTACAGGCTTCAACTTTCCTGACATCTTGATTACAGGAGAGTCCATGGCATAATTTCAGTTTTAATGATGTCTATAGACACATTTTTGTCTGGCAAAAGTTCCTGTCCTCCAAATACCTATTGTAAGTTTGTTGAGTGGTTTCTGTCACCTTTCATGCAATGCCAAGTAGAGACATTGGTTATGCAGTCTTTCAGTTGTCAGTTTTGATCAATTCTTTTTTATATCCCAGCTGAAGAGGAATTATCAGCAAAATGGAAAATAGAAGATCAGAGGCCGAAGAGTTATTGATCTTTCCACCAACTTTAAAATGACCTGCAAGCCAGTGAGACTGTGCATGCAGTGACGGAAAAGCAGTTCCAGGACCCATCAGCTGGTAGAAACATTGAGTCAAAGCCACGTGAAGATGTCTTCCATTCATTTAGCGAGAGTCTACTAAATGTCAAAACATAGAACACATGGCATTATTTTATTAATTCTAGAGAGACTACAAGGCCTCCATGTGTCAAAATACTTTTTAATATATCCTGGAAATATCACTGTACTTGTGACTTAAGAAAAAAAATATTACTATGACATTTCTCACGTAGACTGGTAAACTGAATTTCAGAGACTCAGGTCACTTGATTCACATTAACCCATCAGAAGTACCAGCAGAAGGGAAATCACCAAATATCACTCAGTGTGGAACACAGTGACTCTGGCTTCCAGTTGGAGCATCATTCCAAGCTCAGGTTACTTCACTCTTCACCGAAATCAGATCAGAGGCAGGGAGATACTCATGCCGCATTTCTTTTTTTCTTCTTCCCTTTCTTTCCAATCTATCCTCTGATTACTATGTTCTTTTCCATTTCCCTATAATTTTCTTCACAGTAGGAGATGACACATAGCCTATTTCCTTTAAGGAACAGGACAGAACAAGGTCTAGGTTTCAGACATCTTTATTTCCTTTTTATCTTTACATGAAAAGGACACCAGTTCTCCAACACCCAGCTATCCTCCAGCCCTAAAATACTGATTTTAACTGTAATTTATTTTTAGTAAAAGTAGAAATTCTGATATAAGTTTAGTGATAAAATCTTTCAGTTTAGACTAAAATACTTCAAATAATTTTATGTGAGGCAGAAACATATAAAGTAAAAACAAGGGGTCCTGTGGATGGAGAGTAAGATAGTTTCATAACTGTGCAGAAAATGAAGAAGTGCTTTAACTTTGTTGAAGTGTTCTTATTTTAGGCAGAGTGGAGATTTGTTTTTTTCAAGAGAACAACTAAAACACTTCAGTATTCCGAATGATTGAGACAAATATCTTGCACATCCCATAAATCAAGAAGGATGTTTATATTCTTTGAAATATTCTGTAAAAGTTTTCTTCTTGAATGATTAGCTTCTACCAGAGTGTTAGATTTGGACTACAAAAACAGAAATGTTCTTGTTTTCCTTAGCCAGTCACCATCTTTGAAATAAAATAGGCCTTGCTATTCTAGGAACTGTTTTTAAATTTCTTAGAAAATGTGATACTTAAGTTGTAGAAATGTGCTCCAGAAAGATCTGAGAAGAGAAAGAGAAATATTGGAGATAAAAAGCAGAACTTTTGTTTTTTGACTTAAAAAAAAAAAGAGGATATAACAGTTTGGAGTTTGCTATTTACATTTTATTATGAATTAATGTATGCCTGATTATATAGACAAGTTCACATGTAAATTATATCTGTCTTTTTATGTAGCTGCTTTAAAGTTCAGTGAGCAGACTTTTACATACTTTCATTCTGCATGACTATCAAATTAAAATAGAAATAAAATAGGCACACATGATTATGTGTATGCACACACACAATTCCATCATTTGGTAAACAAGCAATGCTGTAAACCTTTATTATGTCCATGTTGGCTCAGTTTCAAATTTACTGTAAAACAATGATATACACAGAATGCCAAGTCAACTATTAAATATGCATAGATGTTTCATGAATTATAGGGTATGTCTCATTAGGAATTAGAGGGAAACAGCATGAATGCTATACACATTTTTTAACAAGGTAATATTGGGTCATATCCTGAAGGAATGTTCTGTTTTACATGCTTGATTTCAATTTCTTTTTAACAATATTCATTTACTTACTCAAAGTTTAAAGGCCTAGTAGATAAAAGGACATGTGTAAGTGAAATCAGTCACACATGTTTAAACTTTTTGAAAATCTCACTTATAATTGGCATCTGTATGTTTTTCTTGGAGTCTCAATTATTCATACATGCCTTGTGGCGTATGAACATGAATTACAAGGCTGTTAATGGATTTGAACCAGTTAACAAGTGTCATTATCAGCTACACAGACACAATCTGAAAAATGGTATAATTCTTCAAATAATCTTTCTTGAAGCTTAAAATTTCATTCACAGTGACCCCAAAGAAACCCATTATCAATTACAGAATGATCCTGACAATGTACTTCTTTGTACTTCTCAGTTTTTTCACTATTTTATCCGAATAATTTTTCTCAAGTTTCTTCTTGGTTAAATGGATGTAAAGTTGATTTACTTTATACAACTTTTATGGTAAAAATCTTTCAATACATGAAATATTAGATTTTTTAAAATAATTTGCTAATTCCTAGATATATAACCATAATATATCTGATCCCACAGAAAGAGCTGGATGTCTTTCATTGTTTTAAGCAACAACATT